>PVLC010020502.1:0-29509 GCA_004027655.1 Graphiurus murinus | reverse complement strand
TCCCTAAATTTGTCTACTTAGGTTGCTTTCATATTTTAGCTCTTATGAGTAATACTACAATGAACATGTTTATACAATATCTCTTTAGGATACTGTTTTTGGTTCCTTTATGTATGTATCCAGAGTGCAATTGTGCATCATATTATGATTCTGTGATTCCATTTTTTTGTGAGGAATGGCCATACTGTTTTCATAGATACTGCCCCATTTTACATGCCTCATCAATGTGATGAGGTAGCTTAGAAGTGGAATGTTAGGTAGAAGGAGGTATCGGGAGAATTCATAAAAATATAGTTTTTAGCCTTTTTAAAAATCTGGAGAGTAAAGCTACTCCACCCCCTTGGAAGTTTCTCTTTGTTTCTTTCACCACCAAACTTCTGAAGAGCCCAGCCCACCTAAGCAGCACACACCTGGAAAGAGGAGGAGCCAGCTTTTCTGTGACCTGCCCTCACCTGGAGCCAACCTATTGATTACTTGGAACCTGAGAGAGAGGGGTTGGAAATGAGGACCCCGCCCTCTCTTATATTCCCCTGGACTTCCACGTGTTCCCTCTCTTGCTCCTGCTCTCGATCGGGGAACATGCCCTAGGACTTGGTGGTTGGGGACCCCTGTCTCCCTTTCCTTTTTTTCTGTATCCCAGTTTTTCCTTCCCAGTTTTTCCTTAAATTAAACCTGCCAGATGTTGTGACAGATATGTGTTAAAATTCTTTTTTTCACAATATCAAGAACCTAAATTTATTTTATTTTTGGGAACGCGTGTACCCCACCACAAATGCACAAGGGTACTAATTTCTCCACATTCCCACCAGTACTTGTTATATTTTGTCCTTTGGTAATAGTCATTCTAATAGATGTGAAGTGGTATTGCATTGTGATTTTTATTTGCATTTTCTAAATTATTTTTAAGAACCAGAAAGCATAATCTCTTGTGTTATTGAAAATTTGTATGTACTCTCTTAAGAAATGTCTATTTGAATCCTTTGTCCATTTTTAATTAGATTTTTTATGGTTAGTTTTTAGGCGTTCTTAATTATTCTAGAAACTAATTTCTCATCAGATATATTATTTACAAATATTGTCTTCAATTTTTTGTGCAGCCTTTCTACTCTTTTAATAACGACCTCTTAAGCCGGACATGGTGGCGCACGCTTGTAATCCCAGCATTCGGGAGGTTGAGACCGGAGGATCCGGGTTCGCGGCCAGCCTCAGCTACCTAGTGAGGCACTCCGCAACTTAGTGAGACTCGGTTTCAAAATAAAGAATAAAAAATAGGGCTGAGGGTGTAGCTCGGAGGTAGAATGCCCCTGAGTTCAATCCCCAGTACCGCAAAAAAAAAAAAAAAAAAAAAAAAAATGACCTCTTATGCAAAATGATCTTCAATTTTAATGACATGAAATTTATCTGTATTTTCTTTTATCTGTACTTTTCATATGATAACCAAAAAATCATTGCCAAACCCAAGATTATGAAACTTTCCACCTGCATTTTCTTTTATGAGTTTTACAGTTTTAGCTGTTTAGTTTAGGTCTTCAAATATTATTATCATTTTAATTATTACTTTATTTTTACTTATTCTCAAATATCTTATAGATATTTTTACCATTGAAATTGAATATCAATAATAATAATGATAGTTTCATTTAATATCTATTTCCCTGATAAACAGTTTTATTCCATTCATTCAACTCTTTTGTGTAACTATGTTTATTTCATAAAATTGAAGTTATTTAGATTTTATTCCATTTCTTTGGCTTGTACTTCTACATCTAATCTATTTAATTTCTTTTATTTTAAGAGATATATTTTTATTAATTTTAAAGTATATATTATATTGCTACACTCAGCACTCTCCATACATTTATAATCAAATAATATTCAATCATATTTATTAAGCTCCCAGTATTTGTCAGAATTGTTATAGATATTGATATATAGTAGAAAATGAGAAATACACAAATACCAGTACAAAACAGAGTATTTCTTAGGGGAGGGGGAGCAAACAAACATCATTTAGAATGAGAGTGACAGGTGCTGAGGAGAGAAAAGGCAGAAAATAGTCATAACAGTCATAGAAAATGTAGGTTGTCTGTGCATATCTAAATTTGTCCAGAGCCATAGTAGTACAGGTGGTAAGAAATGATTGGTTTCTAGATGTATTTGATAGTAGAGCAGAGAGAAGGCCAATAGATTGAGTGCAGGTTATGAGAAAAAAAAAAAAAAAGAAAGTGATGAGTTTTTAAAAGATTATGGCTAACGTAAGTGTAAAATAAAATTTCCATTAACTGATAAGGGAAAGAATTTTAATCTAAAGATGCCAACAAAATGCTGAGTTGTTCATGTCACATAGACATATGGCTTATGTGAGGAATAGGATGTAACTCCAGGTTTGAAATATATATTTAATGTGTAGCATATGGACTATTATTTCAAGCCATCATGCTTGATAAAATTGCCAAAGGAATAAGTAGGGAGAGTAGATAGTAAAAATCCAAAAACTGAACCCTGGGACCTCATACTACTCAGATGTTGGAGAGATGAGGAAGGATATGAGAAAGAATCTAAGAAGATTAGGCAAGTTGTATGAAAACTCCAATGAGTACAGAGTCCAGGAAAACAGGTAAAGAAAATGTTTAAGAGAGGAGAGAATGATGAGCTCTGTCTAATGTCATTGACTCATAAAGTGAAATGTAGACTAAGAATTGAATAGTTGATCAAGCAAAATGAATACCATTGTTCACTATGATGTGAGATGCTTCAGATCAAAGATCTTAGGATTGAATGTATGATTTTTATAAATATAAGAGAGAATGAGAAGATAAAGCTTGAAGTCAATAGGTAGAAATATTTATTTTGATAAATTAAATCTTATAAGCTGTCAATTTATCTATTCCTTTCGAAACCAATATATGAACTTCAGAGCCTGTTATCATTTAATCAATCACTCCTTTCACACAATTCTTTCACATTCTCCTTCTTCTTCTTCTTCTTCTTCTTCTTCTTCTTCTTCTTCTTCTTCTTTTGTGTGTGTGTGTGTATGTGTGTGTGTGTGTGTGTGTGTGTGTGTGTGTGTGTGTGTAATGGAGGGTTGAACTCAGGGGCATTCTAATTTGAGCTATACTCCCAGCCATATATATATATATATATATATATATATATATATATATATATATATATATATATATATATATATAGTTTTCATTTTGAAGCAGCATCTAAAAACATTGCTGAGAATCTATCTCATAAAGTTACTGAGGATAACCTTGAACCTACAATCCTCCTGCCTGTGCCTCCAAAGTATTGGTATTACAGGTATTAGTCTCCACACCTATATTTGTTCTACTTTCAATATATTTTGACAGGTAGTAAAGAATAACAAAAATAAAGAATTGAAAATTGTATTTTATTAACTTCTTAAATTTACTACTATCCATCAATCTCTAAGTTCTTTATTCAATTTTTTACATGTATTTTTCCTTTCTTTTTTAGTTCCACAGTTTTATCATATTGTAGATATAGACTTCTTGGGATGAGGTGGTTTTGTAATCTGAGGATTTTTATTTTGCTTTAATCTTGAAACTTATCACCCATAATTTTTTATCTGTTCCCTATTATTTCTACTATTTTCTACTGAAGCTGCTTTCAGAGAATAACTTAAGTGCACACACACACACACACACACACACACACAAACACACACACATACACAGAGTTTAATTTCTTTTTGTCTCCATGTTAAATTCAAGATAATTTTTAAACTTTTCTTTTTTGTTTATTCAAGTTTTAAAAGTATTTACTATTTACTGAGTCTTTTTTCAAAATTTTCAGTCATTTTTTCAAGGTTTCTTTTTCTTTTTTTTTTTTAATTTGGCTTCTTTTCCTTACTGATCTCATTTATTTTCACTACTTCAAGCTTGTATATCTATAGGCTAAGATATAGATTAATTTTTTTAATAAAAAGAGGTCACTATTGTAGTGTGTGTGTAGGTATGTGTGTGTGTGTGTGTCTATGTGAGTGTGTGTGTATGTGTGTGTGTGAGAGAGAGAGATAACATAGAACCGTATTTCACAGGAATGGTAGGTAGCTCTCCCCATGAGTTTGTCAGGGACATAATTTCCTTCCTTTTGCTATTCTGCCATTTATCAGGATACTGTCCTAATTAGTGTGTCTCGTTGTCTTGCGGATTTATGGGAAAAGACAAGATTTGATAGAGAATAAGCAAATCCTTTTCAAAGAAGTGATATAGAAGATGCATGGATCATACCCACTGGAAACCTTAGTCACATGGCCAATAGCTGTTCTCTTTACTAAAACTCATTGTGTGTGTGTGTCAATTTCATTAAGAAGAAAAGGGGACAGGAATGGTAATTAGATAATTAGCAGAGGTAAAGTCTATGCAGAATTTTCAATCATCTCAAGTTCTTAGGTTGCTTTTCTTCCTTTCTTTCTGGGTCAGTTTAATCACTCTCATGTGCCCTGTTTCATTATATGACAATTATGTTTATTGTGTACTCATCTTTAACAATATTTCCTCTACTGTGGAAGTGTCTAGTACCCTAGATTCTAAAGTGTCTCTGAGAGTGGTAATGCTTTGCTACTACTAAAGTTTCCAGAAACACATGAATATTCAAAACCTATATATTTTGGCTCTGGTATCTTGGGTAGATTTTTTTCCCTTCCTGACTTCCAGGAATTACTCCCAGAAAACTGTGAGATTACTTGCAGTTTCTCTGGACCACGGAATACAGCTTTTATATTCCCTTATTAAATGATTGATGTCATTACTTATTTAATAATAGGAGTGGTTAGATTTAAGTAATAAGCATAAACTGGTACTTGACCTGGGTGAGCCACTTTATTTGAGCACTTTATGGCACTTAAGGCCCCAGCTCTTTAAATGTCTTATTTCTAATTCTTAGTCTTTCACATGCCTAACTCCTTCAGAAACATATTTGGTGGACAAGCATAGGGCCAGAAGAATGAGTAAAGTGATACACAGGTACATGCATCAGTGTCAGTGTTTTCAGAGTCAGATGCCTGGATTGGTCTCTGAGGACCACTCAATGAGGAAGTATAAGACCTCTACAAGGAAAATTCTGAAATATTGAAAAAATAAATTGAAAATCTTAGAAGATGGAAGGAACTCCCAGGCTCTTGGATAGGCAGAATAAGTATCATCAAAATGGCCATTCTTCCAAAAGTGATCTATATATTCAATGCAATATCCCTTAAATACCAAGGTCATTAATCACAGACGGAAAAATCAGTCCTTAAATTCATTTGGAACAACAAAAAAAATAAGAATAGCCAAAGTAGTTCTCAAAACAAGAACCATGCAGGAGACATCACAATACCTGACTTCAAACTATACTACAGAGCATAATATAATAAAGAAAGACATGCTTTGGCACAAAAGCAGACACATAGACCAATGGAGCAGAATAGCAGACTCAGAAACAAATACACACACTCACAGCCAATTGATTTTTGACAAAAGGGTCAAAAGCATACACTGGAAAAAAGCCTGTTTAACAAATGGTTTTGGCAAAGGTAGTTAACTATATGCAGAAAAATGGAAATAAACCCCACCTTCTCACACTGCACAAAAGTCAATTCAAGATGGATCAAAGACCTGGAAATTAGACCAGAGACCTTGAAGCTACTTGAAGAGGTCCAACACTTCAACACATGGGCACAGGTAAAAAAAAAATTTTCACAACAAGACCCCAAAGGCACAAGAAATTAATAAGAGGATCAATACATGGGATTGCATTAAACTGAAAAGTTTCTGTGTAACAAAGATAACTATCAAGAACCTTAACAGAGAGCTGACAGAATGGGAGAAAAAATTTGCCAACTATTCCCTCAATACATGACAAATATCTAGAATATACAGAGAAATCAAGAAACTTACAGCTAAGAAAACAACCCAATCAAAAATGAGCAAGTGAACTAAATAGACACCTCACAAAAGAAGAAATACAAATGTCAAATAAATGTGTGAAAAAAAAGTTCAACAACACTAGCAATCAGAGAGATGCAAATCAAAACTATCCTGAGATTTCACCTAACCCCAATTAGAATGATAATCATTAAGACACAAACAACAAATGCTGGCAAAGATGTGGAGAAGTAGGAATTATAATACATTGTTGGTGGGATTGCAAATTAGTGCAACCACTTTGGAAAGCAGTGTGGAGGATACTCAGAAGAATGGGAATGAACCTACCATATGATTCAGCTATACCACTCCTGGGTATGTACCTCAAAGAATGGAAACCAAACTACCAGAGCAATGCATTCATATCTGTTTATAGTGACACAGTTCACAATTGCCAAACTATTGAACTAGCCGAGATGTCCATCAACAGATGAATAGACTACAAAACTAGGGGATATGTACACAATGGAATTTTACTCAGCCATAGAGAAGAACAAAACTATGTCATTTGCAGGGAAATAAATGGAACTGTAGAACATTATGCTAAGTGATATTAGTTAGTCACAAAAAGTGTAAATCAGATATTCTCTCTATTATGTGGAATCTAGAGAGAAAACAGGACATAGAAGGGACTCCAGATAAAGGAGAAACCTTAGATGAGTGAAGAAGGTGATCTAACTGAGGGAGACAGGAAAGGAGAAGAAGAAAACAGCTCAATAGACAGGAAGTACATACACAAACTTATCAAAGTCAATCACTCTGCTGAGCACAGGAAGGAAGGAAAGGAGAAGAAAAATGAAGGGAACTGGGAGAAGGCTAAATGAGTGCTATGTGCATGTATGTCTCTACTACCCTGAACTTCATCAAGATGTATGATTATAGTGAACCAATAAAATAAATAAATAATAAAGGATCAATGTTGCAATTCATTTTGTGCTTTCTTGATGTTGGAGGAAATGAAGACAAGAAGTTTTAGGTCACTACTTAATGACACTGCTGTGCAGCTAAGATGTGGTGTATTGGCATGCTGTCTTTTTTGAGTGCAATAGTATTTGACCATGTTGATTTAGACATTATCTTGGGTATATATAATATATATGAAAGACAGGTAAAAAGGGAATATATGTATATAATGGAACATGAAGAAGAGAGGAACTGTAAGAGACAGGCTCTTTGAAAAGATAACATATCTATGATACAGTGTGAGTGACAAGGAATTGTATGTCAGAGAGAGTTAGCTTTTGACAGACAAGGTACATGAGAAAATCAGTTTGCAGATGTCAGAAATGGAATATATGTTCATAGTAGCACAAGTGGAAAGCACACAATAAAAGAAATAGCAGAAGATAGAAATATGTTATGATAGAAAGAGATGCTAACTAGAAGAAAATGTAACTTTAAAGATTCTTCAATAGCATATATTTTGAAATTAAAAAATATAATGTCCACCTGGTATTTGTTTGTTTGTTTGATTGGTTGGTGTGGGTTTTGATTTTGATGATAATTCATTGAAATTGTAAATGGAATTCTCAGGAAACATACTTTTGAAAGCAGCAAACACACAAAGATGAAATAATCTGTAGTGTTTTTCTGTCTCTATTCATTTCCAATTCCCTGAATGGGACAGTGTAATAGTAGCCAAAAAAACTGAATTTCCCTCTAGTATTTACACATATAGTTGTAACATTTGACTTTAGGAAAAACAACATTCCTTATCTTTCCAGTATTAAGTGGATTTGATGAACCATTCTTTTGGCCCAGGAAATCTACTTCCACTGGGTTTTGGTGCTCTTTCACAGCACTCCTCAAAATTGTTTTTTGTTTTTATGTCCACTCTAGTGCAGTATATGTATCAGTGAAGCCTTAAGATGGCCTGTTTTCCCTCTCTATTCCTCATGATCCTGTACACTCTTCAAGATAAATAGCAGTGCCTTATTCACTACTATATCCTTGGAGCCTATATTATTATATTTTCCTTTACTCTAATGAAATACCTGAGGTATACTGACTTTATAAACAAAAGTGTTAGTCAAACACAGCTGCACTCACCTGTAATAGCAGTACTTGGGAGGTTGAAACAGGAGGATACCAGATTAGAGGCCACCCTCAACAATTTAGTGAGACCCTCAGCAAACTACTGAGTCCCTGTTTCAAAATCAAAATGAGTTAGGGGTGTATCTGGGAAGAAGAATGCCCCTAGGTTCAATTCCTTGTACAAAAAAAATGGTTTGTTTACCTCAGTTTTAGAGGCTCAAATTCCAAGATCAAGGAGCATCAGTGGTTTGGCCTATGGTGAAATCCTAAAAACATTTTGATGAAAGCAAGCATGAAGGCAAGAGAGGAAAGAGATTCTATTGCAAAAGAAAAAGCCATAAAGCATTTACAACTCACTCACAGAGAGTTCCAAGACCCACAAGAACTATCTTACTCTCATCCAACTCATCCAAGGGAGGCTCCCCTATAGCCTACAGAGACTCCAGTAAGACCCACATCCAGATCATAAAAGAATACAAAAATTAATGAAAGAAAAGGATAGAAAAATCCTTTGCTAGGTGCTATAACTGAGAAGATTTGGCATGGACTATGAGATAGACTTGCCTATAGAGTGTTGGCCAGAGATTATGTTTCCTGTGGACAAAATCATTGCTTCTGGATGCCTATACAAATATATCTGTTTACTAATGCTTTGAATGATGTTTACTCCTATGTAATAATCCTCTCTGCTCACAAGCACATACAAACGTGGATGGCTTTTCCCTTCATAATTTCAGACATTGCATAATAGTACTATCAAATTTGTAGTATTTAATAATTTATAAAAAACATTTCATAATAATAATAATAAGTTGTAAGTGAAGTCTAACTATATTAGTGAAGTATAAACACAAGTTTTCCCATGATTATTACATTTAAATAAAAATAAATGTATTCCACATATTTATTTATATAGAGTAACTGTGAAATATTATAAATCATGCATTCAATGAGTACTTTTGATGGAATATAATGTGCCACATAACCTTCAAGGAGGCCTGGGAGTAAAATAATGAAAATGATAAGGTAGAGCTGTGTCCAAAGAGCAAAGGATATCTTAGTTATTATCTTTATGTTGACAGATATTTTTGTCATAAAATATAACTATTGATTATAAAAAGTATTATTTTAATGTATGTATAACAAAATTTCAAATACTGTCAACTATTTTTAGTTTTTGCCAGGAGCATAAATTCTTTTTTTTTTTTATTCATGCATTGTAAGCATACATCTATGTTAGGTACAAATTGATAACGACATATGTGCCCACATTTCTCATTTGACCCCTTCACCAAATTTCCACCCCGTTCCCTCACCCTCCCTCCCTCTCAAGTTCAGTTTAGTGAGTAACCTTGATATATATTAGGGTGTCCCCCCCCCATACATCCTTTCGGTTAAGTCAACTTCTTTGCTTATCGAGGGTCTCTCATTTTTCATCTGGAGACCCTCTTATGCCCCATCTTCTCCCTAGCATCCACATATTAGGGAGAACATATGCTTCTTTACTCTTTGTGACTGGTTAATCTCACTTAACATAATGTTTTTCAGTTTTATCCATTTACCTGCAAATAACATGATTTTGTTTTTCTTTATAACTGAGTAAAGTTCCATTGTGTACATATCCCATAGTTTTGTAATCCATTCATCTGTCAATGGACATCATGGCTGCTTCCATAGTTTGGCTATTGTGAATTGTGCAGCTATAAACATAGATACACATATGTCGGTCTGATAGTTTGTTTTCCATTCTTTTGGGTAGATATCCAAAAGGTCAGCAAGAAAGAAAAAAGGCAAGAAAAGAAAAAAGAATTTAGCCATAGGTATAAATTTTGTGGGGTAATTATTATATTTACAGTAGAATACCCTAGGACAATGTTACTTAAGGAAATCTCTACTAAAAGCCTCTTTGGCCTCTCAAAATAAAATCTCTGCTCAATTTTAAATTTATTTTTTATTTTTTTCAGTAGTTTTTAATTATTATTGGTGCATTATAATCGTACATCTTTGTTAGGTACAAGCTGGTAAAGGCATACATGCACACATCTCTCATTTAACCCTTCCTCAATTCCCATCTCTTCCCTTCCCTTCTTCTCAAGTTCAGTTTAGTGACTGACTTTGATATGTTTGTGAAAGCAAAACATACTCATTAGGGTGTTTCCCTCTGCCCTCATCACCTTCTGTAAAGTCACCTTCTTTGCTCATCTAAGGTTTTTCCTTCTTCATCTAGAGTCCCTCTTATGACCCATTTTCTCCCTAGCTTCAGCATATTTGGGAGTGCATACAATTTTTTACTTTCTGTGACTGACTAATCTCATTTAACATATTTTTCCAGTTCCACCCATTTCCCTGCAAATAACATGATTTTGTTCTTCTTTATGGATGAGTAAAATTCCATTGTGTACATAACCCATAGTTTTGTAATCCATTCATCTGTTGATAGTCATCTTGGCTGGTTCCTCAAATTGACAATTGTGAATTGTGTGGCTATAAACATAGATACACATATATTGACCTATTAGTTTGGTTTCCATTCTTTTGTGTAGACACCCAGAAGTAGTATTGCTAGATCATATGGTATGAGGATTCCTCATATGGTATGAGGATTCCCATTCGCATGAGGATCCTCCCATAGAGTTTTCCAAAGTGGTCGCACTAATTTGCAATCCCACCAACAATGTATTAGGATTCCCACTTCTCCACACCCTCACCAGCATTTGTTGTTGTTTGTATTTTTGATGATTTCCATTGTAATTGGGGTTAGGTGAAATCTCAGGGTAGTTTTGATTTGTATCTTTCTGATTACTAACAATGTTGAACATTTCCTCATACATTTATTGGCCATTTTTATTTCTTCTTTTGTAAAGTGCTATTTAGATCCTTTGCCCATTTTTAATTGGGTTATTTGTTTTCTTAGCTGTGAGTTTTTTGAGTTCTCTGTATATTCTAGATATTAGTCCTCTACCTGAGGAAAACCTGGCAAATTTTTTCTCCTACTCTGTGGGCTCACTGTTGAAGTTCTTGATAGTTTCCTTTGCTACACAGAAGCTCTTCAGTTTAATGCAATCACATGTATTGATCTTCCTTTGTGTTGCTTGTGTCTTTGGGGTCTTGATGAGAAAGTTTTTACCAGTGCCTATGCGTTGAAATGTTGTATAGACAGAATAAATATCATCAAAATGGCCATTTTCTCAAAAGTAATATACAGATTCAATGTGATACCCATTAAATTACTAAGGTCATTCCTCATAGACATAGAAAAATGTCCTTAAATTCATTTAGAGGAGCAAAAAGTAAGAATAGCCAAAATAGTTATTAGCAACAAGAACCATGCAGGAGGCATCGCAATGCCTGACTTCAAACTATAATACAAAGCTGCAGTAATAAAAGCAAACAAACAAACAAAAAACAGCATGGTATTGGCACAAAAACAGACACATACACTAATGGGGCACAACAGAAGACTCAGAAACAAACCCACACACTTACAGTCCATTGATTTTTTACAATGAGTCAAAAAATATCACTGGAAAATGGACAGCCTTTCAACAAATGGTGTTGGCAAAACTGGTTAACCATATGCAAGAAAATGGAAATAAACCTCACTTTCTCACCCTGGACAAGAGTCAATTCAAGATGGATCAAAGACCTGGAAGTCAGGCCAGAGACCTTGCAGCTACATGAAGAGGGCATAGGTCCAACACTTCAATTTTAAATTTATATGTGGTGCAGTGACTGCATAGAGGATTTCCTTTTGCTGCATGGCGAACCAGGTGCAGGACTGTGCATTAAATGATGTCGTGATCAATTCCATACAGATGCCATTACTTATCTTCATATTATCAGTTTTCTGTTTGGTGTCTTTAAAGTTATTCTAGAATATGGTCATGTCAGTAATATTTGATAATTGATAATACAAGTATATTTCCTTAGGTTTTCAAAAAGTATATGCATCCCTTTGATAGACAAGCATATCATTATGAAAATAGCTTTTAATTTTAGGACTTTCTTTTTTTCCTTTCATCTTTTGTTTTACTTCTTTAACCTCTCTTTTACCAATTCCTGTATTTCTTTTTTCCTTTAGCTTTCTTTCTCTCTTTCTATTTCTACTTCTCTTTGATAGACAAGCATATTATTATGAAAATACCTTTTAATTTTAGGGCTTTCTTTTTTCCTTTTATCTTTTGTTTTTACGTCTTTAACCCCTCTTTCTTTTTCTATTTTCTTTCTTTCTTTTTTTCCTTCATTCCTTTTGCTTTCTCTCCCCTTTTTCTCCTCTTTAACATCCTTCCTCTTTATCCTCTCTTTTTTTTAGCAACTTTTTGATTATCATACTCATTGATTTTTATCTTAACTATCATCTTATCTATGGTTTAGGTTTATTAAAATATGCCTCCAAAGATTGTCTTCCCTTACTTTTTCTACTGCAATATTACTATATACCTTCTCTATGTGTAGATATCAAATACTATACTCTATTTTTTACTGCTTATCACAAGAAACAAAGCCTCATTTATGTCCCTAACTTTTCAGCAATAAAAATACATCCTAGACAAAAGAACTGGTGCATGGAGATGGACACTTAGTTTCAGAAACATAGACATGACTAAAATGATGCAAGAGTAAATACAATATGAATAGATAATTTATCAAAGTACATCTCTAAATATAGCAGAAGATATTTAAAGAAAATTTTAAAAAAATATCAAGAGGTGACGAGAATAGGAGAAATGGAGGAAATTCAAAGACAGAAAGATTGGAAGTTTTTGTTTCACACATTTACCTTTCTAGAACAATAGCTAAGCCTTATTGTTCTAAAGTACAGTTCTTTCCATACTGTGTGAATAAACTATGCAGGACATACTCTAACTACAATTTTGGCCTTTATGTTTTAAGATTAATGCCATTAAATATTTAAGCTTGTGCAGCAGGATAAGGGAGAAAAGGAAGGTTGATGCCTGGAGTGGAAAAGGAGGAGTAATTATCCCCAGATGGGAATCCCCTAGATTGGGAAGGGGTGATTCCCAGAGGATTCTGCCACTGGCAGGAACAAAGATGTTATCAAAGAGTGCCCTACTGGAAGATGTCTCCCATGGGATAGAATGGTGAATGCAAACGGAAGCAGGTCATAAGGCCCAGTGACTATGGGTTCCTCTGTGATGGAATAAGGCAACAGAACAATGCCTGACAAATAGAAAACAATCTCCAATGTCAGAAGCCATATTGATGATGATAGCAAGTACTAACATTCTCATCCCTGGTAAATGTGAATATATTACATTATATGACAGAGGTGAATTAAGGATGCAAATGGAATGAAAGATTGAAAATTGGGCACAGGATGTAGCTCAGAGCTTTTGTCTAGTTGCATGAAGTCTTAGGTCCCATTCCCATCACAACAAAAACTAAAGTAAAACAAAAAGATTTCTACTAAACAAAATTTAAAATAATAAAATTATTCTGAATTATCATGGTTGAATTACTGTAATAACACAGGTTTTTAAAAGTAAAAGAGGGCAGGAGAACAAGAGGTAAGCTGATGGGGTATGAAAATGTTCAACTCACCATTGTTGGTTTTGAAACTAGAGGGGAAGGGCTACTTGGGGGGTGGGGGGCTACTGGGGATGTTACCTGGGTGGATTCTACCTCCGAGCTATAGCCCCAGCCCTATGTTTTATATTTCATTTTGAAACAGGGTCTCACTAAGTTGCAGAGGGCCTCACTAAGCAGCTGAGGCTGGCCTTGAATCGGGATCCTCCAATCTCAGCCTCCCAAATGTTGGGATTACAAGTGTGCACCACCACGCCTGGCGGGAAGGGTTATTAAGAAAGATATTCCAGAAGACTCTCAATACCTGAAGAAGAAAAGGAAGAGATTCTCCCTACATGCTCAAGAAAAGAATGAGTCCATGTCAACATCTTGATCTAAGACCTGTGAAAACCTCTTTCGGCATCTGATCTACAGAACTGCAAGGTGATAATTTTAGGCTGTTTTAAAACACTAAGCTTCTGCCACTTTGTTACAACTGAAAGAGAAAAACAATACACATCTCAATAAGAAAAGCAAAAGGATTGAAAATAATTAGTCACAAGTCTTCACCATCAAATTTAAATTGATTCATAAAAATAAGAAAAAATGATCCTATATGTTTATAAACATTCTGAAGCAATCTTACATCTGTTTTATAAATAATTGTAACGAAGAATCAGCTCATATACAAAAGCCTCATTTAGAGATGAATTGTACTCAGAAACTTCCTTAGGACTATTGACTTTAATGTTCAGATTAAATATGTGTGCATATCTAACCAAGAAAAAAGGTGTTCATGGCAAATGAAAGGCCTTGTACATATGTATCCTAAAAAGAGTATCAAAGTTAAACCTCCCAAAGGCTTTCAGTAATAGACACTGGAGAGGCCAGGCTGACTCAGCCCTCTGGGGTAGATGTCACCATTGCCCCATAGTCAGTCTGCAAGCTGCCCCTTGGAAGCCACTTTCAGCTCAGCTATCAGATTCAAAGAGCTGAACAATATCTTGTAAACACTTAAAAATGAGGAGATCTTTGTTCTAGAGTGTGGCTATTACATGAACAAGCACTACAGAAATCTCATGCTTATATTGAAGATCACATTCTCAGCAAGTAAAGCTTTTAGTTACCATCCTCTGAAGCATAATATAAAAGTAAAATACACTGCATTTGCCAAATGCTTTTTTTTTCTTTTCCTTTCTAACTGGTTTCGGTCTAAAATACAGAGTAGTAACTAAAGTTAAACTATATCCAGGTGCTAACACTGCCCAGAGGCTAAAGGTAATGAAAAAGTTTTCTCTGGAGGAGAGCCCCTGGTCAGCAGATGGACAGTGATTTCCAGCAGATCCTAGCACATGCTCCTTTATCTTAAGTACACCATGGTATATTCTCAGTCAGAGAAGAGAAATCTTTTATTCAGTTAGTTTTGTTTACACTTACCTAGAAACCGATGCTTAAAAGAAAAGAGAAAATAAAATCTCTACATCACAGGAGAAAAAGTGTCTTATATATATATATTGAAGACTATATATGATAGAATATTTATACTGTACTATATATATATATAATTTCACTTCAATTTATTTTTTGTATACAAATATTTTAACATATACCTCACCAAATTCTGTTTCATTTTATCTAACTAAATTTCTGATAGAGTCCCACTCCCAAGAAGTAGGAGGAACCACTTAATGTCAAGAGATTTGCTCTGCTCATAACTCTAGCAAGCAATGCTGGAACTATTTTCTTACAAAAGGAGAAAGAGAGGACACAGAATGTTTTGTTTTGCAAGCAGGAAATAGAAGCTTTCCTGTCCTGAGGAAGACTAATATTTTTAATCCTCACACATAAGAGCAAAAATACTTTTTTTCTTTGAAGAGAATCTTAGGTAATGGCTTCAGTTTGGATATTCCATTCTACAACATTTATAAGTCCACATGGGGCCCTGAAGGCCAATTCAAATTACATGTGGAAAACATCTAGCCTCATAGACTCTGTTAACTCAGCAGCCTTGCTAAGGGGCCCCAGGAGTTAGCCAATCTACGCATCTTCATATCAAAGCTTGCATCAACACAATGGTTATTACTCTGTACCATCGGGGGTAATTTCTTCTTATTTGAAAATTTTCTTTCAGGTAACTAGGGAATGAACAACATGTTGACACATTCACAAGGAACGTATATAATAGCAATTGCTCAGTGTGGGATTGCAATTTAGCAATATATTATTTAATGAGGAAGGTTTAACCTTCAAGATCCAGTGGAATTAGATATGTATTAGTTGCCATCTTTACTAGTGCAGTTAGACACACATAAAATCTAAAATATCATAATCCTCTAAAAATATCATATATCTCTATATTGCAAAATCCAACATCTATGAGCTATTGTGAAAAGTGTCTCCCTCATGACATGAAAGAAAATATAATATCAAATGTGTTATTTTATGGGAAATTGATTTGTAACTAATGATAAAACAGACCAGAATATCCTTTTATGCATATGTAAACAGTAGTTGTTTTAACATATAGTTTCTCTTTCATTATTCAATGTTGGTAGGGAAAGCTATTTCATTTTTTTTTAATCTAAATTTCATGCTCAATTTAGAGCAATAATAGAAACTAGTTATTGAAAATAAAAATGATATACTTGTAGCTACATAAACTTATGGGATTGTAGACTGCTAAGAAAAATGAACCAGTTGGTCCTTTTGTTCAGAGAAACTTTACATGAAGGAAAAATGGGGAAAAATATACTGACAATTTTTATAATAATGATTGGGATATGAGAAACCAATAAATAAATAAATAAACACACTAATGTCTTCCCAAAAATGTCTTTCCACATCTTAGAAAATCAAATGAACTTTATGGCTTAGTAAAATTCCACTGTTTACATATTACACAGTTTTGTAATCCATTCATATGTTGATGAACATCTTGGCTGGTTCCATAGTTTGGCAATTGTGAATTGTGCAACTATAAACATAGATATACATGCATTGGTCTGATAGTTTGGCTTCCATTCTTTTAGGTAGATACCCAGAAGTGGTACTGCTGGATTATATGGTAGGATCATTCCCATTTGTCTGAGGATCCTCCATACTGTTTTCCAAAGTGGTTGCACTAATTTGCAATCCCACCAACAATGTATTAGGGTTCCCATTTCTCCACATTCTCGCCAGCACTTGTTGTTGTTTGTATTCTTGATGATTGACATTCTGATTGGGGTTAGGTGAAATCTCAAGGTAATTTTGATTTGCATTTCTTTGATTGCTAATGATGTTGAACATTTCCTCATACATTAATTGGCCATTTGTATTTCTTCTTTTGTGAAGTGTCTATTTAGAGCCTTTGCCCATTTTTGATTGGGTTATTTGTTTTCCTAGCTGTGAATTTCTTGAGTTCTCTGTATAGCCTAGATATTAGACCTCTATCAGAAGAGTAGCTGGCAAAAATTTTCTCCCACTCTGTGGGCTCTCTGTTGAGGTTCTTGATAGTTTCCTTTGCTGCACAGAAACTCTTTAGTTTAATGCAATCCCATGGATTGATCTTCCTTTGAGCTGCTTGTGCTTTTGAGGTCTTGTTGAGAAAGTATTTACCTGTGCCTATGTGTTCAAGTGTTGGTCCTATGCCCTCTTCAAGTAGCTGCAAGGTCTCTTGCCTGACTTCCAGGTCTTTGATCCATCTTGAGTTGACTCTTGTGCAGGGTGAGAAAGTGGGGCTTATTTCCATTTTCCTGCATATGGTTAACCAGTTTTGCAAACACCATTTGTTGAAGAGGCTATCTTTTTTCCAGTATGTGTTTTTGGCTCCTTTGTTAAAAATCAATTGACTGTAAGAGTGTGGGTTTGTTTCAGAATCTTCTATTCTGCTCCATTGGTCTATGTGTCTGCTTTTGTGCCAATACCAAGCTGTTTTTATTACTGTGGCTTTGTAGTAGAGTTTGAAGTCAGGTATTGTGATGTCTCTTGCATGGTTCTTGTTGCTAAGAACTACTTTGGCTATCCTGGGCTTTTTGTTTTTCCAGATGAATTTAAGGACTGATTTTTCTATGTCTGTGAGGAGTGACCTTGATAATTTAATGGGTATTGAGTTGAATCTGTAGATCACTTTTGGGAGAATGGCCATTTTGATGATACTTATTCTGTTTACCCAAGAGCATGGAAGATCTTTTCATCTTCTAAGGTCTTCATCAATTTCTTTTTTCAACTTTTTGTAGTTTTTCTTATAGAGGTCTTTTACCTCCTTAGTTAGCTTTATCCCTAAGTATTTTCTTTTCCATGGTGCTATTGTGAATGGAATTGTTTTCTGGATTTCTTTCTCAGTGGCTTTATGGTTGGCATACAGAAAAGCTTCTGATTTTTTAAGATTGAGAAAATGGGGCATAAGAAGATCTCCAGATGAAGAAGGAGAAACATTAGGTGAGCAAAAAAGCTGACTTAACTGAAGGTAATGGGGCAGAGACACCCTAATACACATGATGTACTTTCACAAACATATCAAAGTCAATCACTAATCTGAACCTGAGAAGGAGGGAGGGTGAGGGAATTGGAGGAGGGGTGGGAATTGGAGGAGGGTTAAATGAGATATGTGTGCATGTATGCCTTTATTAGCTTATACCTAACAAAGATGTATGATTACAATGCACCAATTAAAAATAAAATAAAAATTTCTCTTTCTTTCCTAGTTTTATGACAAGAAAATCTTTTAATGATACCTTGTGAGACACTTATTTGCTTTTTTGAATTTATTTGCTTTTTTGAATATCTGACTAGTAGAAATAATATAGAGCATTTTTATCATTTTTTAAAATCAATGCATCGTAATCATACATCATAGTAAAATTCAGAGTGTTAGAGGCATGCATACACACAAAAATTGGTTAGCTTCTCTCTAGATCCCATTGCACTCCCTCATCTTCCCCATGCACAATAATGAGATTGTCTTTGATAATTTTGTATATGCATATCATGTCAATTGAAGTGTTCCCTTCATCAAATCTCCCTCTCTCCATTCACCTCCCTGGCCCCCAGATTCCCTCCATCATTCCTCTGGGGTTTCTCCTTTTGTCTGGAGTCCCTTTTGTATTCCAATTTCACTCTAGCTTCCACATGTGAGAAAAAATAAGGCCATTAATTTTGTAATTGGATTATCTCACTTAGCATAATATTTCTTAGTTCCATATATTATCCTACAAATGATATAATTTTGTTCTTCTCTTTAAAAAATATAAAAATATGACAGGCATGGTGGCTTATATTTGTAATCTCAGTACTTGGGAGATTGAAACAAGAGGATCACAGGATCAAGGCCAACCTGTGGTAATTTAGCAAGACCTTCTTTCAAAATATATATGTGTATTGTTTTGAATCTCACTATGATACATAATTACAAGGTACCAATTAAGGTATAAAATGAAATTGAATTAAAGAAAACAAAATATAAAAAGGACAGGAAATATAGCTCAGTAGTAGAAAGCTTTTGGCTGAATCCCTAGTAACACACACACACACACACACACACACACACACACACACACACACACACATACTTTCTGTCAATTCACATAGTTCATGAGGTCTAAAAGGAACTATATGGTCTTAAGGATAGAAGAAACATGCAAAAGGTTTATAAAAATTGTTATTTGGAGAAAACATTATTTGGAAAAGAAGCAGGAAAAAAAATCAAATCTTCATATCATGCCTTTTCCCAGTATGATTATTTTATTCTTCTTCATCTCTCTTTATATACACTCAAACAAAGAGAGATCTGATCAGGGATCAGGGGGATTTGCAGCTGCCTGGGAACCCTAGGTTTTATTTGGCACTGAAATAAAATAGATCATCTTTTCAAACTCATTGAAAATAATTTTCATTTTTTTAATAAAATATTAGCAAAATAATATAATAGATATTATTGAAAGATATGGATTACATTAAGATATAATTGTGTTAGTCAGCTTTTCAGTACTTAAATATTGTGCCTAAGATAATCAACTTATAAAAAAGAAAAGCTTAAGCCTGGCATCTTGGTGCACACCTGTAATCCCAGTATTTGGTTAGCCGAGACAGGAAGATCACAGGTTTGAGGACAGTGTCAGAAACAGAGTGAAATACTCTGAAACTTAGTGAGATCTTGTCTCAAAACAAAACAACAAAAAAAGTAAAATAAAATAGGGCTGGGGGTATATCTTGGATGTAGAATGCCCCTGGGATCAAACCCCAGTACTACACACAAAAACAAAGATTATTTTTAATTCCCAGTTTCAGAGGTTTCAGTCAGTGATCAATTGACCCCATTGCTTTTCAGTCCACAGCAAGGTAGCATGTGACAGTGCAGAGTGTGCAGTAGAACAAAGCTACTCACCTGTGGCAGCTGGGAAGTGAAAAGAAAAGAGGAAGGGGCCAGAGTTCCAATGTATCCTACAAAGACAAATTCTAATGATCAAAAGAACTAAGCTGGAGACTAAGCCTTTAACACTCAGGCCTTTGGGAGATAGTCCAGTACAAACTGTCACATCAATACTCAGTGGATTCAGGATGAACTGTAATAAGTGGCAGTCACATTTAAGATCTACATCCTATTTCTTTTTTAGTTTATAATAAATTTGTATTTAAATCAGTCAGAATTTTCCACAGAGTGGAATAATTCATCCTATCAGCTAAAGTTAATAAATAATACTTTCTCATATCTATAATGTTTAGTAATCTTTGGATAGGATTTTTTATATTATTATATAGACATATTAAATATATATTTATGCATATATATAAATTTAAGCATTTTGATACCATACTATGGGTTTATTAATAAATGATAATATTATGTTAGACACTAGGAAACATTGTAAATTGATGTTTACATTCATATTACTTAATTGGAAGTGCTCAATTTCACATAATACTTAAAAAGACAATTACAAAGACAGATATTTTGCAAAATGATAGCTGAGTTTTTCATAAAGGGATATAGGTTTTTTTGTGGTAGGAGACTGGAAAAGGTATAAGAAGAGGTGGTTGAATAATAGCCAAGCATTCTTTTCTTTTCTTTTTTTCAAAGTAAGTTAAAAACTTGTTCTTGGAAAGAATCTTGAAATATAGTATAATCATTTTTGTCCAGCAGGCAAAATGAAGATTTATGACATTTTTAAAGATTCTTGAACAAGGCCATATGGAGCTTCTGTACATAAACCAACGCTCTAAGTAGATGAGATGTCCTTGTCCTGGTTAATATCCAGCATTTCTCATTTTTTAATAACATGATCTATGGGGGAAATGAAATAATCTGTTTATATTGATAAATGGTAGACTATTTTGAATGAGAACCTACAGAACACTGCATATTTCTATTTGGTTAATGCAATAACAAAAATAATTCCCATTTCTACAAATATTTTAGTGAGAAAGAAGATACCATGCATTGAAGTTTCACATAATCATAAAGAAGAACAAAATTATGCCATTTTTTATAAAAATGGATGGAACTAGAAAATACTTTGCCTAGTGAGATCAGCTAGTCTCTGAAAGTCAAAGGTCATATGTTTCTCTCATATGTGGGAGCTAGAACAAAAAATAGGAAGGATAAGGGACTTCAGTCAAATGAGAAGATAAAACAGTAAAGCAGCGAGTGAAAGAGGATTGAAGGAGGGAGGTAAGAAGGGAAAAATGAGGATTGAGGAAGGAACAGTTCATATAAGGTTTTGTTCACACAAGGTTTCACTACCAACCTCACTAACATGGATGGAGAGTGAGGAAAAGGATGGGGTGGGCATATGGAGAGTAATATGGCAAGTGCTGTATGCATGTATGTTTGTATCATTTTTAATCTCACTACACCAATAAAAGTATGAAAAATTTAAAAAGAAGAATACAAAATAAGCTTTGTAAGTTTATATCTTCTTTTATTGTCACTTATGGCATTTATCTCAGGAAGAAGTTAAGTCTTGGGCTGTAGCCATAGAAGGGACAAAAGACTTCATTTTCACAGTGAAAGCAAAACTTTCTTTAAACGAGATTGAATCTACTGTTTGAGATGTGAATCAAGAGAAACCTGTTAAACTCAGATGAAAGTTGTAGCTTAAAGTGTTTTAGAATGCACTGTGTTAGTGGCAGTTAGGGTGAAAAATATACAACTTACACAGATATGAGTGACATTTCTTCTGATACTCTCTTTAAATAGAGAAAACTATCTTCATGTAACAATACCAACTTAGATCTACCCAATTTGTTATTGCAAGGTAAGAAAAGTGAATGACTGCTCTGATAGCTCAGAGTGGTGAGTCAGGGCACTTGTGAACAGACACCTTCCCATTATTTTCTCAGTTAGTTACCCACAAGGAACATGAACTCTATTCTGCTCTTACAGAAATAAGCCCTGTCTTTAAAGAGGGCCTATTTTCTTCTGCCTAACCCTGATAGGAATTCGAGTCACAAATCTGGGGTCCATATTTAGTGAATATTAACCAATATCTGTTTTATCTTTAATATTTACTATTGTTATTATTTCTCAGCTGGTTTCATACATAGGTGCAGAAGTGTAATGATATTCATTGGAGACCGTTTCACCCCAACATGTGTCATATGGTTGAAAACTTTAAGAAATATATAGAGTTTAGCATATAGAGACCACAGGGTACATTGCTGGGAGCATTTGACTAGGATTAGGATGTGTTGTGGAGCTTGGAGATTTTCTATATGTGCAGGGCATTTTGAATTTGCTTATTTTAGATGGTTCTTTTGAAACATAGGTCTAGTTTTTAGAATTTTATGAATATGCAGTTGCACAATGAGGCTTTTATGTGTTGACCTGAGCAAGAAGTATGGAGCTTTAGGCTTCTTAACATTTTATCTTGTCAAATCCCTGCATCTCCTTGATGCTTTATCATTTATGACTATTTCTATGGGTCATCAACACGCTCTTAATATTTAGATGGCATGCATCAGACTTTAAATCATAGTAGACTTAGAGGATGTAATAAAGGCATATTCACTAGGATAACTGAAAGGACCTGAAGGTGGCTCAGTCAAAGCACAAGTGTGACCTCAGCATGTGCCAACCACAAGAGGCTTGGCAGGTTAATAGCATTGAGACAGGTTTGAGGGAAGGATTGAGACCTAGAAGGTATCAAGAGCCATGGAATGCAGCATACATTTCTTGACTATGAATTAATTATACAATTACAACTTTTTCCTTTTTTAACTATAGAGGACATAATATTCCACATATAAATTTCATACTAAGAACTGAAAACAGTTCTTGCATTTAGACTTTAAAGTACCTTAGAACTGAGGATATTATAAAATACTTCAGTGATTTTAGCTTTGAACAGTTAGTTTTCCTAAGTATATCCATTGGTTTTCTCCCAAATTCACTTCCCTTTAATCCATGAAGACATTTTTTGAGTATGTATCTTACCCCTGTGAACAAAATTCAGAAGAAACACAACTTAAGAAATGAACAGGAAGTTCAAAGGTCATATAAGTATGTTAAATAAACAGAAACTGCCTATGCTCTAAGAAAAAATGCCAAATTTTCAGAATTAACTCTCTAAAGGAGAACAAATGAGAGACACACAAAAGGGAGTCAGGAGTATAATATATTGACTACAGACTTGGATTTAATGTAAGTGAGACTTCTCAACTCAGAAAGATAAAAATAGGTAAGGTTCAGTGTCATTAATCAATTTTTTAACATATTCTCTCAAGACAAAAATCTAGAAGGTTATATTAATATATAGATCAGTAAGCAAAAGAAATTAAAAATAGATCATGACTTCACAAATGTTTCTAGCTCTCTCTATATGTGAAGGTAAAGGGCAATATTGAGAAACCAATCACTGCACTGTTCAGGAAAGTCTTACTGAAGTGTATGAATTAACAATAGAAAGAAAGAAAAAATGAGAGACACTATACTGCTGCCAAAAAATAAGTGACAAAAGATATGCAGCTTTAAAAAAAGAACATGGAAGCATCTTCTGTACTGCTATGCTATAAGGAAGGCAGAAAAAGCAAAGTATATGTATAGTATATGTAGTAGAAATGATATGTTTTCACATATCAAATAAATACATTTGGGACAGTGCACATGCACATATCCATTCTTATAGCAGCACAATTCATAATAACCAAAGTATGGAGGCAATCTAGATGTCCATCTACACATGATTAGTTAACAAAAATGTAGTATACATACACAGTGGAATTTTACTCAGCCATAAAGAATAGCAAAATTATGTCATTGTTTCAGTCAGTATTCTCACTGCTATAATGTAAAAGACTTGTCAATACAATTTAGAGAAAAGAAGATTTATTTGCTCACAATTTCCTTGGGAATTCTGGGTTTAGTTCACGTAAGGCCTGTATCTCAGGTCACAGCAGCAGGAAGCAGAGAGAGGGGAAGCACATGGGCTCTGCTCCTCACATCAGAGGCCAGAAGCAGAGAGAGTAGCACAAGCAAGGGGAAGAGGAACCATGTATAATCCCCAAGGCCACATCACCAGGGACCCACCTTTTCTAACCACACTCTTCTTGCACTGGGTGCTAATACAATGGGTTTGTAATATCCAAGAAATGGATTTGTCTAGTGATGAAATCACAACCTTCATGAGCTCTTCAGGGGACACTCTATCTGACCATAACAATCATTTTCAAGAAAATGGATAGAACTGGAGATCATGTCTGAGGTCAATTGCAGAAAGTCAATGGTTGAATATTTTCACTAATGTGTGAAATCTAGAGAGAAAATAGAAAATGAAAGGTCCTTTAGATAATCAAGGAGAGTGACCAGTAAAATAGTGGAAGGGGATAAGAGATGGAGGTAGAGAGTGGAAAGGGAAGGACTGATGAAAGAAACATTTCAAATGATGTTGTGCCCAGGCATGAAGGTATCATTACCAATCATGCTTTTATATATGGGGAGGGGTGGGTAGAAGTGTAAGATCTAAAGAGAATTATAGCAAGACCTGTGTGCACATCTGTTTGTATGAATGTGAGCCTTGCATAATGTATAATTACAATGCCATCAATAAAAAATTAGAAAAAAAAATATGTTGTATTTAATGAACTAATAATAGCCTGTCCAAAAAGTTAATTAAGAAAATAATCCCATGTCTCATAGTATCAAAATTAATAAACATTTATAAATAAACTTTACCAAAGAAGTAAAAGACTTGTACACTACTGCAGAATGTTTCTAAAAAAAATTAACACTGGGGATCAATGGGGTGACAGACATCCCAGCCAGATTTTCCTCACATGCCTGAGAAAAATGAAATAATTCATCAATAAATAGAAAGATATCAATAAATAGAATCTCCTCACATCCAGCAGGTCTGGGATGGGGCTAAAGAATCCACTGGCCTAACAAGTTTGCAGGTCATGCTGGTCATGCTGGTCCTGGGACCACACTTGGAGAACTACAACTCTATACTAAGTAGCTTTATTTCAAAACATAGTTGGAATTTGACTGAACAGTCCATTAGATATTACTCATGTTATTGGGAAGCCCATCTCCTTTGAATGTATAGACTAAGGCAGTGTACCAAGGTCTTAACAGCTACTACAAACAGATCTTCATGTCTAAGGCTAGAATTAACAGAAAGTAAAGGCCCAGTTTACATAAAAATCACCAGGTTGGTGATGAGGTCTGAAGAGATTGAGTCTTCATGTAGATTTAATCCAGTCACAATACATTTCAACCAATGTTCTCAAAAGCTGAGTAAGGAAGAACTATGGGCCCTGGCCTGGATAGTTTTCTTTTCAACCTATCTGAGAAAACATTAAGAGAATTTCAAAGTTCTTGTATGCTCCAAACCTTGGGAGACAGGGAAGTGGTTTAGCAGGAGAAATAAGAGGTACAGAGACATTTATAGCAACAGGTTATTATCATAAAAAAAGAAAGATATCAATAAATAGAAAGATAGACTTATATTAGTAAGATTGTTGATACCCCTGCAAAAGATCTGTGAAGTAAATGTAACCCTTGCAAAAATCTTAAGGAATTTTAAAGAACTAGAAAAATTCAATCTAAAATTCATATGTCAACTGAAAGTATACTGAATAGCTAAAATAATCCTGAAAAAAAAAGAATAAAACTGAGGATTTCTCATTTTTTTTAATTTGGAAACTTACAACAAAACCACAGTAATCAAATACCATGGTACTAGACATGAAGAAATTTTGCAGAACAATGTTCTATAATGAAGACCCCAGGAATAGATTCATATATATGGTAATTTTTAAGAGTGCCAAAAACCAGTAAATGGAAAAATGATAGTGTCTTAATCTGTTTCATATTACTCAATAGAATGCCTGAAACTTGGTAAGATATAAAGAACAGACTTGTTTCTTATAGTTCTAGGGGATGAGGAGTTCAAGGATGAGAGGCATCTGGAGAGGGTCTTCTTGCTGTGTGTTGGTAAAAGGCAGAGGTTAAGAGATTGTGTGTGTGTGTGTGTGTGTGTGTGTGTGAGAGAGAGAGAGAGAGAGAGAGAGAGAGAGAGAGAGAGAGAGAGAGAGAGAGAGAGAGAGAGAGAGAGAGACAGAAAACAAAAAACCATGAGCAAAACTCATTATTTTATCAGCACCCACTCCCATGGTAAGTAACCTACCATCATAGTAATCACAGTAATGGCATAAATCCATTCATGAGGGTTTGCCTATTAAATGACCTACCTTTCAACAATATTACTTTGTTGATCAAGTTTCTGACACACAACAAGTTTCAATGGGACACATTCAAATAGTAGAAGTTGTTTTTTTTGTTGTTGTTTATTTTTTTGTTTTAAGTAATTTCTTTTCTTTTTTAAAATTTTTTTATTGGTGCATTGTAATCATACATCTTTGTTAGGTACGAGCTGATGTTTTTGTTTTTAAAAAATGATGTTGAGTGAACTGAATATACATATACAAAATAATATGATTATACAGTTACCTAACATTACGTACAAAAATTAACTTAAAATCAACCAAATGTTGAAACACAAACTAAAAAACTTTTTGAAGAGGGCATAAGGGAAAAACTTCATGATGTTCAGTTTGACGATCACTTCTTAGACATGCCATCAAAAACAACCATCAGTTCCAGTTTGAAACAATGAATTAAAAGTTCTGGAGATTGAAAGTGGCAATGCTTGCTCAGTAATGTGAATGTGCTTAAAGTCATTGAACTGTTTACTTAAAAGTATTAAAATCACATGCATATTCAAATTAAATTTATATTTGATGAAATAAACAAAATTAGGCAGCCTTGTTGATACTTTTAAAAATATCCAATCAAATCCAACTTCATTGTGTTTGAGGTAACCACTGATGCCATTGTCTTGGCTGATTTTTTAGATGTCTTTTGCAAATATGTAATCATATATGGTTCGTGTCTGTGCATATTCGAATGAACAATGGATAACAAATGTCAAATTCTGTGGAATGAACATCCCCTCAAGACAAAAGGAGGATACTAAGATCAATCTTTCAAGTATTCATTCTCAATACTAAAGTCTAGTTTAAAGGAGAAATTCTTTGAGAGAAAAATCTTTATCTTAGAGAGTATAGTGATATTCTGATTGTTCCCTGCGGTGAACAAAAAGGATGCTTTTTCACCAAACACAAGTAGCGTGATGTCAAAGAATGGGTGACTGGAGAAGGACTTACTGAGAAAATATAATTTAAAAGCAGTAAAGTAGTCTTACATCTGTCAGAATAGCTATTATCAGAAAGATTAAAGATAGTAAGTGTTGGTGAGGATGTGAAGAGAATAAAACCTTTGCATTCTCTTGGTAGCATTTTAAATTAATGTAGGTCATATAGAAAATATGAAATATAGAAATATAGAAAGTATGAAGGTTTCTCATAAAATCTAAAAATAGAATTACCATAGATCAAACAATTTCACTTCTGGGTATATTTTCAAAGGAACTTAAATTAGTATGTCAAAGCAATATCTCATCAGCCATGATGGTGCACAACTGAAATTCTAGTACTTGGGAAGGTGAGACAGGAGACCTGCAGGTTAGAGGCCAGCCTCAGAAACTTAATGAGGCCTTCAGAAACTTAGTGAGACCCTGTTTCAAAATAAAAATAAAATAAGGTGTATGGCTCAGGAACATAGGTAGAATGTACCTAGGTTCAAACCCTAGGATAAAAAAAAAAAAGAAATAAAAGAAAAAGCCAAGATATGGAAACAATCTGAATATCTATCAAAAGATAAAGAAGTAAAAAAAGTGTGGATTCTTATGTATTATAAGTGTGTGTGTGTGTGTGTGTATTGAATTACCATATTGTAGACCATAAAAATGTGCAAATAAAAATGAATCTATGTAAAATACTTGACTCTTCTACCTGTCAGACTTAATAAATGACCGATATTTTAATCATAAAAAGGTAGTATGCATAAACAAAATGTAATACTATTCAGATTTTTAACAGAAGGTCATTCTGTCATTTGCGACAAATTAATGAACACAGAGGATATTATGCTAATAAAATGAGTCAAACACAAAAGTTAAATACAACAAATTCTCACTTATGTGTGGAATCTGAAATAAGTTAACTCTAAGAAACAGTAAAATGTTGGCTGCCAGAGGTAATGGGTTTGTAGGAATGGGGAAATGTCAAAAATCAAAGGGCACAAAGTTGCAGTTTGACAGGAAGAATAAGTAAATATTTAAGGGCATAGATATGTTAATTAGCTTGATCCACTCATTCTGCACTGTGTAGGTATATTATATGTAGCCCATAATTATATATGATTTAAATTTATTATCTATTTTTGTTTATTTATATTGTGCGTGGGTGTACTGGGGATTGAACCCAGGGGTATTCTATTTCCAAGCTACATCCCCATTCCTGTTTTATTTTATTTTGAAGTGGAGTCTTACTAGGTTTATGAAAGTCTCACTACTTGCTGAGACTCCTCAAACCTGTGATCCTTCTGTCTCAGCCTCCAAAGTAATGGGATTACAGGCATGTGCCACCATGCCCAGTTACTATTTAAATTTATATAAAAATAGTCTTTTAATCTTGAAATCCTCCCCACAAAAACAGTAGAAGGTGATCAATGGGTAAGAATTTTTCATCAAACATTGACTTCAAAAAAATTTTAAAATGTTTTTCATTCATAGATATGTTCAATAAATTTCAAAACTTGAGATATTTTTGAGGCCGTAATTTGAAGCCATATTTGACAAACCTCGAAATTAAGAGACAAATGTTTGAAAGAGTCAAAAATAATTTAAAAGCAGGTGTTTGGAAAGCAATGAATAAAAGCTCAACTGCATAAGCCTGCTGTCTCGTATTCTTTCTGTAAATTTTCTTTTTAAAAACTTCATGCATAATAATAGCCACTTTTGAAACACTTTCTGTATCAATAAATAGTTTTAGTTAGAATCTGATTGTTACACAAAAGAAGGCTTAGACTGGAAAGTAAATACTTTACAATTTATTCAATGCACAGAAATCATACTAGTCGTGTGTGTGCACATGGGACAAAAACTACTGGGGGATTGAACCTAGGGGCAGTCTACCCCTGAGCTATATTCCCAGCCTTTTTTTTAATATGTAGAACTAAAAGTTATTCATATATATATATAATATATATATTATATATGCCACGCCCACTTCTCCTCATGCTGCCTGACTGACCGGTCCATACTTGAGGGAAGCAGATTCAAGGAACCCATCGTCTTCCTAGAAGTGGTCTGGTCGTAGGGCTTTTTTGGATTGGTCTATTTGCCTTTTTTCTCCTCATATGTATTTTATGCTTGCTGGTTTCGTGCTGGGGGCCAGCCCTCAAAGAAGCAGTAGAACCTGGGGGTCCCTCGTTAGGTGGAGATTGAGATGAGGTCGAGAGCGAGTGAGAGTACGCTTACACACCATGTATGTTAAGATGCATCTGTTTTTAATTCATCTCATGAGTGTTATATATGCTCATCACAACAAGGTATACAAGAATTTTACAGCCTTGTTTTTCCTTAGAATTTTTACAGCCTTGTTTTTCCCTAGAGTTAAGTGGGTACATT
>PVLC010020501.1:0-29542 GCA_004027655.1 Graphiurus murinus | reverse complement strand
AGGTAAGAAATTTTAATATCCAATATGTTATAGACCTTTAGGATCATATACAAGTGATTTTACCTGGTTGATTTAATTTCCACTAAAATGTTCTGGTATGATTATTAAAATCAAAATGTGTATGCTCTGGGACTCTGTGCTTTAATGAGCATACAAGATTATTTGGATACAGGTAGCCTTTGGCATACGCAAGGGGTTAACTAAGTGTGCAATTCTAATGGTAGACACTATATCTAGATACAATAATAGCAACTAGAATGATGAAATGATGCAGTACCTTCCAGGGATAATGGATTGCCAAATAAATTACATGTGAGCATGTTGTGTAATGAAGGCATCCCTGAAGGTTTTGGTCTACCTATAAGGCAAGAAAAGTGGCCTCCCAAGAATGATGGCATCCCAAGTTGCTTTCTCTGTCAGAATTTTCATAATAGCAAAGATTATCCTTCTAAGACAGTTCAGCCATTTTTAAAAATTTTTTTAGCTGAAAAACAAAACTGTTTCCTAATGTAATATAGGAAACCATGCTTCCTTAGCAGAACAAGCAGCAGTTATGGTTCTATAAACTGACCTGTAGGGTTTCATCAATTACAAAATGAAACATTCGGACTTCTCATTATTATGATGTTACAGCGCGTAAGCAAATCAACATACACATTCCATTTTATTGACTGTTTCTGTTACAAAAAAAAAATGTACCTAGTAGGTGCCTGGATAAATTTCTCTGTTTTGTGACCCTTCTCATGGAACTGTCTATATTATTAGAAAATATGAGACAAGTTAACATCACTTTCTGCCTCTCCTGCCTAGCATCTCAACATCAGCTATAAATCTGACCTTAATTTGGGATTCAGTGGTAATGAATACGCTATTAACTATACCGAGGAAGAATGTAGCAATGCATAATCTCAATAATTCTGCAGCTGCAGAATAGGCAATTTAAATTACAGTTCCAATTGGGCAAGAGAAACCAGCCAAAGTGGCAAAAAATAACATAAAATTAAATAAAAACAAGGCCCACTTCTCTCGATGGAAGATTAAGAAGACTCACGGCTCTGGACAAGCAATTTAAGTGAAGAAAAGTGATGTATTTGTTTAATATAACTTCATTTTACTTATAGTCCTGCTTTAGGGATTGTTTTGATGTCAACAATATCTTAGCTAATACTGTCTTCTCTTTCAGCTTTTAAACATTATCCTACATGGAGAGTTCTATTATGTATTTGCTTAAAGACAACAGAAATAGAATGCAAAGCATTTCAAACCTACTACTTCAGCTCACTTTAAGACTGGTCCATCAGGTGAAGTCTTTATCACTGTCTCTCCCATAGAGCAGGTGGACATTGCTGGCCAAGTAGCCAGAATCAGAAGCAGCATCATAGGGCATTGGTGCTAACCTAAGCTACTACCTCAGGTCATCTAGAAGAGGAGGAGAGGAAGTGGCAGATCCAAGTCTTCCCAGGAAGAAGTAAAGGATCCAACACCAAGTTGAAAGCTCCAGAGCAGAAGCTGATTTGAGGGAGAAGAAAGATGTAGGATGAAAAAGGGGTTATTGCAGGCAGTAACAATGAGAGTTCATTCCAGATGTTTGCTGCCAACAACCTTGGGGTATCTTTCATTCATAAGATGGCTTTATCACTTCATTTTATGATTTATGATTCCTTGTGATTTATGGAGTGTCAGGGGTAGAAGAGCAAACTAAATTTTCTAAGTTTAATTTAAGAAGTTTAATTATTAGAGTACATGAGACATTTCCAAGGCAATATGTTGACTTGGCACCTTTGCACTCAAAGTATTAAGAAGGGACCTGACCAAAAGGTCACCACTCAGTCTTTTCTATACTCTAGAAAATGGAAGGGACATTGCCTCCTTACTTTATAAGAACATCTTTTAGAATTAAAAAAGTTATCTGTAGCTATCCTGTCATACCATCTTCAGTGACTGATTTTTTTTTTAATGTTGGACTATCTTAACTGCCTAAATTATGGTCAAGAGATTTAATGTGAATTAAATAAGAAATTGCTCTAATAATCCTAAAGGATTTTTGAAGAATTTAATATAAGGAGGATGGAAAAGAAAGGCAGAATTTGGTAAATCTCCTTGACATGTGGCAAAGCTTGTTTTTAAAACTGTTCTTTCATTATTATTTGTGCTTTCTGATTCTTATTGAAAAGCATGATGAGAAATAAATAATGAAATGTAAAAATGTTATGATGTTAGCCTATACAGGAAGAAAGATCAAATTATAAAAAAAGAAAACTGTGGTTAAACATTCAAATTGATCCAAATATCAAACAACTTTTAAGAATCAAAGGAAGATTTTTATTTGAATTTCTAGAATTGCTTAGACCAAAAAATAATGTCCTATGATAGCAATTGAGAAGTCACATGAAAGAGTAATTTGGAGTAGGCAACATTTCATATACCATTTCATATAAATACACAGGCAGAGGGATCCTTTCCAGGCATTTCAGGATACTATGAAGTATCACAGAAAAGGTAGTTTGTGGGTTTGTTTGTTTGTTTGAAGGTCAAGACTGTTCCTTCATTGTCTGAGCTCAACTAAGTCTCTCTGAGCTTCAGGGTTTTTTGGCTAAAAATATAAATTATAAGAACCACCTACATACTTTTAAGGCAGTGTTGTAACAGTAGAAGAGAGAAAATGAAGTACTATATGCCAAAGTGTAATAAAACTGAAATGTGCTATACAAATGTGAGTTGCCACTGCTTACTTGGGGTGACAGTCTCATTTTTGTGCTCCACAGGGCTCTAGCTATTGCTTTCTGCAGTAATATTTGGCTCTTAGAACATCTAGATTCTTCTAGATATCACCTCCTTATCCTTTGACCATTTTATCATTAGCCTGTCCACATAGGGAAATGCCATCCTAATTAGCACTCCTTCCCAAACTAGTAAGATTTAACAGGCAAAAGTATACTACTAGATGATAATATGGATGGTATGTGTTTCTACTGGAAAGTAAAGTTATTTCTGGAAGCTTCTGAAATATCGTGAGGGTCTTATTGGTAGCTGGACTCCATGATACTCTGGAGAACTAGATGTTACGTTTGATCCCTGTCCACCCTCCTTTCACCTTCAGCCAACTAAGTTTACTCAGTTCTATATTCACATACATCTCTTCTGGCCCTAACCAACCCTCTAAAAATGACTGCCCAGGGTCAAAAGACATTACAGAAGAGAGATGCTATAAAAATAGGAAAGAACAACTGTAGAGAATAAATTTTAAATGTCAGTCATTGCTTTGATTTCTTGAGCACCTGCTGAAGACCAGGCCTTATAACTTTGCTTTATCATACGATGCAGGATAATAATTTAAAGTATTAATCCAGATGTTTTCTTTCCCTGCATTTTCCCTCTTTTAATCTCATTCCTCCCAACCTTCATTCAAGGTTGAAGACTCAATTTCTGTTTGCAGTCTTCAAAGGAATTTGGCAAAGAATGGTTTGTTTTCAGAATTTCATACTGACTGAGGAAATAATATGGAATGCTCCTAGAAAATAAATGGTAAAAAGCATATTTGTACATAAAGACTAAATATCTAGTAGAAACAGAGTTCTCTTCATATATTTATTAGTAAAATTTTTCTTTGACTTGAGTAAGAACAAAAGAAGAAAGAAAATTGTGTGAATCCCATGAGCAGAGAAAATCTATCCCCAGGTTTTCAGTAGGAAAGACTGGAGAAAAGGGTGCCTAGAGACAGCCTCAAAAATTCTATACTCAAGCTTGGAAAGGAGGAGAGAATGAGAGAACTGTGGGATCTGAAGGGGCCACACACATTGACACAATAGGGTCTGAAAGGCCTTCAGAATGAACTTCAGACCTCCCACCAGGTTCCTTCCTCTCTCACCAAGACCTAGCAGCCAAAATCTTAGCACTGTACGATAGGTATGATATCCTCAAATAGAGCACATTGTTCCTCAGAGAAAGTAGGCATAAAACTTTAGTTACAAGTTAAATTGAATTTTGATCCTTTTATCTCCACCAGCCCAATAAAAGAAGATTTGATTTCGGAATCAGAAATCATAAGGAGTTTTTTGTTTGTTTGTTTGTTTGTTTTTAATGAAGAAAACTTGTTTTCTTATACCTCTGGATTAAAGGTCCATGCCCATAGATTCATACCCACTACATATCTAATGCCTCAGTTAATACCTATAACAGCACTACAAAGTAGGATTTCCCCTTCCTCTTTCACAGATGAGAAATGCTGGAAAGAGAAATTTATGATAGCATAACTAGTTTATGATGGTGCTGGAAGTCTTTGGGAATCCAAAGCTGTTTTATATGCTATATTGCAGAATCCCTACTATGAAGTCAAGTAGATCGGGAAAAGTTCAGTATTGGCTAATTCTATTACTGACTATTTTAAAGTTAACATAAACCCAGGGTGCAGGTCCTTATTAGTGCAGAGATAAAGCAAAAAAGATACTTTTGATGTTTGGTCACCAAAGTAAGTTCTATGAGAAATATATTTCATAACCATTCACGGCTGCCTTTTATAGCAACAATTACAACTAGAAACACCAACTAGATTCTTCATAGGCACTTTAAAGTCTAATTTCTTCACATGGATCTGCTTGGTGAGGGTTCAGAAAGGACAGAGCCCATGAGGGATAATGATCCATCTGTAGTCATCGAGTAATTTTCTGAAGATTAGACACTCGGCTGGTATGAAGAAAACGTTGGCAAGCCCCAGGAGTAGAGGAGGCAGCTGGGAACAGTTCAGGGCCACTTGCTTAGGCCCCACATGAATCAGAAAGTGGCTGGCATCAAATGGTCACCCAAAGAGCTGCCAGCGGAAATTGGCACTTGTGCCCCAAGACCAAGAGGGAAACAAGTTGCAAGACAGTGGTGCCAGCTGGAAAAACATTGCAGCAAATGGAAAAAAATGAACTCTTATGGAGGAGGCCAAGTGATCATTTCTGAAATGTGCAGAGAAGATTGAAGTATGGACATGGGGTGCCAGAAACAGACACAGAACAATGATGTAAACAACCAAAATGGAAGGAAGTCAGGGAGACAGGAAGGAAAGAAAGAAAACAAAAATGAATGAGAAGGATAATGTGAGCTTTGATTGATTTACAAAAGCCAGGCAATTAATAACTTTCTTGAAAGGAAGCTTGGTTTAGTTCATACCATATCAATTATATCAAACCATCAGGTGAGGAAAAGAAAGAAAGTAGAGAAATAAAAGGAAGTACACACACACACACACACACACACACACACACACACACACACACACTGGAAATCAGGCCAATCTGATTTTTAATTGTGTATCTGACATTTCAAAATATATGGCTCATGGGATCTTTAATTATTTTTGAACACAGCTTTCTTATTTATAATATGACTAACAATTCAGAAATGATAGTTGATAATATCACTGTTACAGACTATGCTTGTATAAGCATTTAATACATGTTATGCACTATGCTAAGTGTGGTAAGTAAATTCTCTCACGTAATTAGTCTCATAACTTAATGAGGCACTATAGTTAAAGTTCTTTGTAGGCTATCAGACTCATAGTAGGTACTCAATAAATGGTGGCTACTATCAATAATGCCATTGATATTGTTTCTTTTAGCTAAGTAATTCCTAATCTCAGAAATGCCTTTAGTGAATATCCTGATGCCAGATGCTGTTGCTGTTAGGAACCATGCAGTGGGAATAAAGGACTTCAATTATACTCCTTACATGAATTTCAGATAAAGTCTCCTCCTCAAAGCAATGAAAAACCAACATGTGGACAGGAAGCAAATACCCTGAGATCACACAGGATTCATAACTGCTATGCATGCCAAGATGGAATTTCTTCTTGATGAATGTACTTCTCCCTGATGTCCAAACAGAATTTTCTTTCTCCTATCCACTGGCTGCATTTACTCTCCTGTTTATAGACACATTTTTACTGAAAGGTGTGTGCACATGTGTTGTGAGAAAACTGTTGACTGGATGTTTGTAATTGCTATGCTTGCCAGCAACAGCAGGATACAGACTGTTCTGTCTTGAATACAGGAATGGCTAGTGCTTTTTCATCATGGAATGACACGTATATGGAAAGCCTCCTCAACCCACTAATCAAAATTATTTTTTTCTATTAATTTCCATCTAATTTCTCCAGGCATTGTTGTAAAATAATTTATCAAAATTACTTCTCAAATTTTGTATACTGTTGTGTTTGTTTGTCTGATCACTTATAATTGTCAATAGCTTTCAGCACAAAAAGGTAAATTCTGGAAGGTCAGAAACATCTGTATTCTTCAGCATTTAGAAGTATTCACTAAATACTCACCAGGTATCAGGCATTATTCTAGGAACTGGGATATATCAGTGAACTGACATTCTAAAAAGGGGAAACTGACAAAAACCAAATAGCAAAAATGTCAGGTGATGCCTGGTGTTGTGGTGTCCACCTGTAATCCCATAACTTTGGAGGCTGAGAAAAGAGGATTTCAGGTCGGAGGACAGCCTCAGTAACTTAGCGAGACCCTTAGCAACTTAGTGAAACCCTGTTTCAAAATGAAATATAAAAAGGGCCAGGGATGTAGCTTGAAGGTAGAATGTCTCTTGGTTCAATTCCCAGTAAGTGTGAAGTGTGTGTGTGGGGGGGCAGGTGGTGCTAGGAAGGATTATAGCAAAATGAAGGAATGCTTAGCATATCAGGGCTGCAGGAATGTGTAGATGAGGAGCTGTGGTGGTGATCAAGGATGGCTTCCTAATCATCCAACCCATGACAATAACTAGGGGAAGAGAATGCGCAGTCCAGCGCACAGAACATGCAAGCCTGAGATCTGCTTGGCATGTTCATGGAGCAGCAGTCAGTCACTGAAGCTCAAGCAGGGTGATCCAAGAGGAGAGAAGGAAGAAGTGAGCTGGGAGGACCATGGAGCACCACGGAGGCATCGTTAATGCCTGTAATTTTGTCTTGAGTAGGATGGGAACAACAGTGGCATTTTTAGCAGAGAGGGACAGGATCTAATTTTTTTTTTTTTTTTTTTTTTTTGCGGTACTGGGGATTGAACTCAGAGGCATTCTACCTCTGAGCTACACCCCCAGCCCTATTTTTTTTATTCTTTATTTTGAAACCGAGTCTCACTAAGTTGCGGAGTGCCTCACTAGGTAGCTGAGGCTGGCCGCAAACCCGGATCCTCCGGTCTCAGCCTCCCGAATGCTGGGATTACAAGCGTGCGCCACCACGCCCGGCTTAATTTTTGTTTTTAAAGATTACTTTTGCCTCTTGTTAGGGAATCACCTGGAAAGGGCTGGTAAAGGGAGAAGAGTTGAGAGGCTATTGCAGTAGTTTAAGAGAAAGATTGCAGTGATGAAGAATATAGTGATTGCTGAAAAGCTGATGAACCAAAGTCAGATTCTGTATATATTTTCAAGGTAGATTCTGTATATATTTGGGGACATGACAAAATGAGTTAAAAACCAAGGGTAACTCCAAATTCTTTGGCATTTGAAGTGTGAAGATTACAGTTGTGTTGGCCAAGATAGAGAATATGTAGAGAGAAATTCATTTGGAAGTTAAAAATTGACTTAAATTTGAAACGAGTTATGTTTCACCTGTGGAAATGCCAAGTAAGTAGTTTAAAAGTGACAAGTATTGTCAAGTGTTAGCTAGGTGTGGTGGCACATACCTGTAATTCTAGTACTTGCTAAGACAGAAGGATCACAGATTTGAGGCTAGCCTCTGTAATTTAGTGAGACTCTCAAAAACCTAGTGAGACCCTGTTTCAAAATAAAACATAGAACAGACTGGGGTAGCCCAATATGGTGGCACACGTTTGTAATTCCAGTACTTGGGAGGCAGTGACAGGAGGATCAGAGGATCGAAGGTTGGAAGCTCACCTCAGCAACTAAATGAAGCTCTTAGCAACATAACAATACCTTATTTCCAAATAAAATAAAATAAGTTTGAGGGTGTAGCCTAGAAGTAGAAGGCCCCTGGGTTCCATCCTCAGTACCATAAATTTTAAAAGGGCGGGGGAGGTGCTAGGTGTATAGCTCGGTGGTATAATGCCCCTGGGTTCAATTTCCAGTATGGTAAAGAAAATAAAAATTAAAAAAAAAAAAAAAAAAAACATTGACAAGCGTAGAGTTTAGGAAAAACTTTCTGGAAAGACTTGAAGCTGCAGATAGAGAGTTGGAACTTATATAGAGTGCACTTGAAATTATTGGACTGAACTGATTCATTCATAAAGAGGGAAAACAAAATAAGGGCTGAAGATGGACGTCCAGGACACTCCAGCATTTAGTGTTTGGAAAGATAAACAGGAAAAAACAGAGGACACTGAGAGGGATTCACCTCGGAGGCAGGAGGAAAACCAAGAGGATGTGGTGTCCTGGAAAGCAAGTGTCTTGGGCAGCTGGTGAGTTAAATATTATAACTGAGGAGAGTGCTGGGCTTGTCAAAGTGGTAGTTCCTGATAACTTTGATATAGGCAGTTTTGTGGAATAATGGGAATAAATTCTTGCATGGAACAGTTTCAAGAATGTTTAGAAGGTAAGGAAATGGAGGAAGTGGAATACAGACAAGCCTTTCCTGGGATTTTTTCCATAAAGGAGATTAGAAATGGGGGTGTTGAGCTGGCAGGGTGGCACATGCTTGTACTTGGGAGGCTGAGACAGGAGGACCTCAGGTTTACAACCAGCCTCAGCTACTTAGTGAGGTCCTCTGCAACTTAGTGAAACCCTGTTTCAAAACAAAGAATAAAAAATAGGGCTGGGGGTGTAGCTCTGAGGTAGAATGCCTCTGGGTTCAATACCTAGTACTGCAAAAAAAAAAAAAGAAAAGAGAAATAGGGGAATGGGGGAGAAGGTTATGCGGTCAAGGGATATGTGATTGTAAATGAGATCTCATATTTTCAAAATGGTAGATTCAACAAAGAGAGATGGAGAAAGTTTTCTGATTCCTTGATTGAATCCTCAGCATTCATCACACAGCCTGGCACATAGTAGGCATTAAAAAATATATTGAATAAATGAATATGTATTATTAAATCTGATTCTGGAGAATTCCTAAAAATAATTCTGAGACCATCCTTGCATTTTAGCTGAAATTGGTACCATAAAATGGAAGTGAAAGGGAAAAAGAAGCTTTTCAAATAAGCTTTAAAGATTTGCTCCATAACCTCTACTCCTTACCTTTACTTCTAAAACAAAGATATGGATAGAAAGGTAGGGGTTGTTGTACTTTTATTACAGAAATAATTGGATATCTGTGGCTACTCTTACCCTCTCATAATATCTTTTGGATATAACTATTGGCTTTCTCATTTTGGCTACATTCCCAGAACTGTATGTAAAATGTTTTCTTGAAATATTGAAAAAGGAACATTTTAAGTTCATCAACTGTTTGCCTGAAAAGTGGCTTATTCTTTTCCTGTTGAGATTGCATTTTGTGTGGGATTTTCTGTTCCTTTACTATTGAAGTTAAAACTTGGAAAGTGTAAGTTGCATACAAGCCAAGCATATTGTGGTAGACAATAAAGAGATACACACACAAATGAGGAAAGGAAAATAAAGATGACAGGAATGGATTTTTAATATGAATTAATGGGAGGAGAAGGGATCCAATGTTCACTGAGAGTCTACCAGGTGCCAGGCTCTCTCCATATTTTACTTATATTTAACATTATAGAAAAATAAATCTGGAAAGGAGATATTATTATCCACATTACAAAGAATGGAACACAAGTTGGTGCTTAAAAAAGGCAATATATATATATATATGTATATATATATACATATATATATATATATATATATATTTTTTTTTTTTTGCGGTACTGGGGATTGAACTCAGAGGCATTCTACCTCCTAGCTATACCCCCAGCCCTATTTTTTATTCTTTATTTTGAAACCGAGTCTCACTAAGTTGCGGAGTGCCTCACTAGGTAGCTGAAGCTGGCCGCGAACCCGGATCCTCCGTCTCAGCCTCCCAAATGCTGGGATTACAAGCGTGCGCCACCACGCCCGGCTTTTCAAAAAAGGCAATATTTTTTCAACTTTAAGTACATTATTATGTATCGGATATATTGCTAAGCACTTCATATGATGATCAGCCTCAATTTTAGAATAACCATGTACAATACTTTTAGGTGATAATGTGAAGGTGAGAAGATGAGGAAACTAGAGCATAAAGACATTTAATAATTTTCTGAAATTAACATAACTACAAGAGACTCACGCCACATGTGACTGTTTTAAAGATACACCCCTTCTATCATACCATGTTGTCCTTCAAGGGAACAGAACAGCCAGGGAATTGACTAACACATAAAGATAAAGCAAAACATAATATCTTAATGCATTTTAATAGCCTCAATGGTTCAACTGTTTAATTTATTACACTTTGAAAAGTCACAAACAGGTAAATGCATCCCTCCAGAAATGAAGTAGTTTCCATTTATTTCCATATCTCTCTCAATACATTCTGATTTTAACATTGGCAAAAAAAGAAAAAAATACAGTAGCAAAGATTAGACTCACTCCAAGATGAGAAAAATTTTCTCTATAAACTGTTAACTCACTCGAAGGTTAGAAAAATCTTCTTTTTTTAACAAGAATCTAGATAGATTATAATGGAATGTAAATAAAGAAAAAACTTACCTGTTCTATGTAAATATATACATATATTTTTCTCAAAATATAATTTTGTACATGTGATTTTTCTCAAAGTCATTTCTTCACAAGCAACTTAGGAGGCACAACAATGAAATTCAGAATGAAATGTGTACAAGTTCCTTAGCATCAGCCTCCTATTCTCCATCAGTGAGGAATGACAATACTACTACCTACTGCATAGAATTACTGGGAAGGGCATTGAAGTAACCCATTTAGTGCCGAGGCTAAAATGTGCTCAATAAATTGTAGCTGCAGTTGCTGTCTCAGAAACCATTTGAAAACACAAAGTAAGGCACTAATGGTCAACTTTGAACTTGTGAAGTTTTGACTTCAACTAGATAGCCAATATTTAGAAAGTTCTAATGATTAAGTTTGATGTAGATAAATCAGTGCAGTCTACATGATTAAATTGCATATCCTTTTTAATTGCATCTAGATGCCAGATACTGTCACAATTCCTGTCTCTACTTCAAGGAAAGGCTTATGTTCTATGAGCCCAACAAAGTGAAAGAGGATCTAGATGTTTAAAAATGGTGAAGACTTTAGTAAATGTGAATAGGCTTGGTATACTCTTCCAAGACAATATCTATATCTCTCTATATATGTATATATAAATATTCAGATAGATTTTCTAAAATTATATAACAAGCTAGGAAATTTGAAAGAAGGAATTCTCAAAAATCTGTTTAGTTTTCCTAACTAAAGTTCAATGGAGTCTGACTCAACTACCTAGGACCTCTACAATTATCACAATTATTCATTTGGGTGAGGAACTCATGCCAGTTCTTAGAAGAAAATGGTATTTTCTCTTTCCCAATATCATAACTACACACACCGTTAGCTGAGGTTGAATCCTGGGAAAAATGTTTCTATTCTTGCAGAGATTTATCTCCATAAATACAAATAATACCCATATGTTCATGCTTCTATTGAAGTCACCTTCCTTATGAAATTTTCCCTGATGCCCTACCCAAATGTCAACTGTTTCTGCTTTTTAAGATTAATTAATTTCTCTTTCTCTCTTTCTTTCTCTCTCTCTCTTTTTCTTCCTCCCTCCCTCCCTGCCTCTCCTTCTTTTATCTGTATCCCTGTCACTCTCACACACAAATTTCTACGGGGCTAGAATTACTGTTTTGTACATCTTATTTCTACACAGATCTTAACACAAGTTCCTGACATGACTCACCTCTTTCTCATATCTATATTTTGCATTCAGTGCATTCTTGACACTAAAATAATAATTGATTACATTTTACTGAGTATTTTCCATCTGCTACAAGTCTCTGATGAGGGCTTTCAGTACATTATGTCATTTGATTATCAAAACTTCCCTCACCAGGTCCAAATATCATGCCTATTTTGCAAGTCAGAAAGTTTAAATTTAGAGAATGTGAGCCATGGACCTAAAGTTTCATGGTGGGGATGTTTTTCTTGGTCTCTTACTCCAGAGCCCATGCTCTGGACTGCTGTGCTAAACATCATCACCAGAGCTACTACAAATGCAAAAATAAGTCAAGGCCATTGTTTGTTTTTTTACTATTCGCCATTTGTAAGATGTGGTAGAGGCAAGTGGCCACATTTTTCAAAGACTAAGAAATCTCTTCATATAAAATGAGTAGGCCAAAACTAGTACTTAAATATTTATTTGTCCTTTGAATAACACTGTGATGCATCATATATCTTACTACCATAGAGAACATCCAAGCTTGTTCCCAGTAAATTATAAACTGTCAGTTACATAGATTTAATGAATTATGAAGGCCCAGGCTTTATATTTAAAGCTTCAAAGTGAAATAAGAATTGTTATTTGCTTTCAGTAGTTGGACTAGTTATTCAAGCCATTAACTTTCATTTTCTCTTCCACTCCAAAGAGGTGAAAGCAATAATTTTTAACGTTTTCTAATAATTATTAAGCCTTTCATTTTATCCATATTAATCACAGGTGCCATTGATTATCAAAAACTTTTATCCAGACTAAAAAAAAAGGCAGAATAGACATAAGTCTTAAATGGATCATTTACATAGAAAGAGACTATGACTAGTTTAGAGAGTGTTTTCATCCAAGCAACTCTCCAAGTTTAGTGTACTCTGAATTATTTTCTCATCTTTAACTTTTAAGTGTGGATTTAATGAGGCAATGCTGTATAGTTCCTTAAAGATAGATTAAATATAGCAGAAAACCAAACATCTTCCTAATAATACTGGCTAAGCTTGTGTTATTTTGATAATCAGGATTCATATTCTGCTGGAAAATATGAAAATTCTATGCTTCGTGTAGAAAGGAAACTGAAAAAGAGAGTTACTCTTGAGAATATAGAATATATATGTTAATTTCCTCAAATGGATGCATAGAGTGTTAAAATATACAAAAAAGTCCCCAAATTTGAGCTGTAGCATTCTCTAGAGACTCTCAGAACTGTATATAGTCTAATACTCCGGGAACCATAGCTCTAAAGAAGACAACCTGGTTTCTAATCCAAGGTCAGTACTTTTTTTTAGCTGCAAATATTTAATGTGACTTAGCCTCAGTATTCCAAGTGAGATTCTGAAAGCATAGTTTCTGGCAAATACTAAGTACTCCCAATGATAGCTATTATGAATGTATTGTCTATTTTTAAGTGATTGAATATTTTTAAAACTTTACTGCATAAGGAAAGTGAAGACCCAAAGATACTGTTTGTAGGACTCATATTCATTTTAAAAAGTCAAGCCACATTAATTTAAGGCTGAGCAAACCCAAACCAAAACAACTATCTAAAGATGTTTCAAAAAAAACATAGTTAGCAACAATTTTATTTAAATGCACTAGGGCAGTTTATTTTTAAAGGAGGTTATTTCAATAAGATCTCTCTCTCTCTCTCTCTCTCTCTCTCTCTCTCCCTCCCTCCCTCTTTTACCTTCTTTAATAAGCTATGGTCAAAAACATTGAGCTACCCAGTCTATTAAAGAAAGATAACTAGCAGATGAGAGCATCTGAGGAGTTTCAAAGGAGACGGACAACTTAAAGCATTACATCCCTCACCTGGTAAGCATTCTTGTTTTTGCAAAATCATCAATAGTTGTTTCCATGGTTCATTATCTGGCATATATACAGCTTTTGCCAATCTCAATTTTAAAAACATTTGTCTTTCAAATATGAATTTACTTCTTTTAAAAAGTTAACTTAATTGAAGTTATAACTTCTAATCAGGGATTCTGATCATAACTAGGTTTGTTAATATAATTCTAACTCAAAGTAGAAAGTGGCTTTTTTATTGGCATATTTAACTTTAACTTAGGTAAGTACATCACTTTTATAAGGTTTTTAAAAATAATGAAGAAGTTCTCTAGTACTTAAATCTACCCCAAATACAGCCTTAAAGGATGGAGGTTTGAAAAATGATAAACTGATTCCAAAAACTCATACAAGCAATGGGATTCTTTTGTAAGATAAGGTTGAGATAGCAAATGGTGTTATGCCAAGTAACAGGGGTGATATGGGCTATACTGATTTGTGTTTATCTTAAGATGGAAAGGGGAAAGAATCACACTTGAGAAAGCCATGAAGCTTTCTGAGATAGAACTTTGTTAGAGCACATTGTAATTGATGAAAATGTTTCTTGGGTGGGTCTGTTTATATGTGATTGGTGTACTACAATTAGACAAGCAAGAAAAATAAGCTCTCGTTTCATGAAAAATGGGTGGAGATTTTCCAATCATTTTCTGAGGGTAAACTCAGTCCTTATCTAGCATTTTTCTTCTTCTTCTTTTTTTTTTTTTCCCTGAAATATCCCTTATGGCAATGTATGTGGGAACTGCCAAAGGTGGTTGTTGCTGTTTGTTTGTTTGTTTGTTTCCTCTCTCTCTTGAGATTTTAAGTTAGACACTGGAGATTTTTCTAAATTGTCCAGTTTCCCTTGACTCTAAAACACGAATTATTTAAAATTTGCCAGTAGAACAGATAATTCCACTCACTCAACAAATAGTAAATATTCCAAGCATTATGATAGGTGTTGGAGATAAAGTAAAGAGCATGGCAAACATGGAATTTCAATTTAAAATTTACTTTCTTATTATTTTTATTGGTACATTATAGTCTCATAGCCTCACATCATAATATAGTTCATGGTGGTGGTGACAATCATACACACAGCATTCGGTGAGTTTTCCCCAGGCTCCCTCCTCACTCCCTGCTTCCCCAAACAAGATACTGAGATTGGCACTGCTATTCTCACCTGTGTACATAATGGCCATGGAAGTGTTTCCTTCATTAGAAACCTCTCTGGATCCACTAGGGTTTCTCCTCCGTTATATAAAATTCCTCTTCTATCCCGATTACTCCCTGGCTTCTGCATATGAGAGAAAACATGACCCTTCACTTTCTTTGACTGGCTAATTTCACCTAATATAATGTTTTCTAGGTCTATCCATTTACCTGCAAATGACATAATTTTGTTCTTCTTTATTGCTGAGTAGAATTCCATTGTGTTTATATCCCATAAATTTGTAATCCATTCATCTGTTGATGGACACCTAGGTTGGTTCCATAATTTGGCTATTGTGAATTGTACTGTTATGAGCTGAGCATGGTGGTGCATGCCTATAATCCCAGTACTTGGAAGGTTGAGATAGGAGGATCATAGATTGGAGGACAGCCTCAGAAACTTAGTGCAACTCTCACCAGCCTAGCAAGATCCTATTTCAAAAAATAAAAATAAAAGGGCGGGGTGTAGCTCAGAGGTAGAATGACCATGGGTTCAATCCTCAGTTCCCCCTCAAAAAATAAATTACTTTAAATAGTGGTAAGTCTTATACTGAAAGAAAAATAGGGTGCTATGGTCCCGTTGGTATTATTAAAAATATTTCTGTCTCTCCTAATAAGCACTTGATGGGTTATATATCCTTCCCAGTTAAGATAGTTTGAGGCTATGACTTATTTTGACCAATACTATAGAGTAGAGGTATTGTGGATCACTTCTGAGTATAACTTTTAAAAGTCAGGATGTAATTTACCATGCTCTTATTTTTCCTTTCCATAGTACCTGACATCTTTTCAAAGGTGGCTTATCTGGAAACACAGGTGACACAGCTCCTTAATGGCTGGATCTTGAGCAAGGCTTGGTCCGCTGGAGTCCTGCAAGGCAGACGATTCCAAAAGAAGGAATATGTGGCATATCCCACTTTGCATTATGTTATGTTCTGAAAATTTGGGGTGCTTTGGGTTCTGCTTTCACATTAGTTGTATAAGAAAATTTCTTAGAAACACAAGATGACCGGATGGATTATGATTCCTCAATTTTAGCTGAAAAAGTAGTGTCTCAAGACAACCCAAAAGAAATTCATTAACCACATACAAACATTTGTCAGGACACTGGCTTGCAAGCTTAGTTACTAAAAAGCCTGTGTTCCCTCTCAGCTCACAGGTACAGAAACAAAATAAATAAGCCAAAAAGATTTAGGTCTACTATCTTATCTATGAGTAAAGAAGGCTTTAAGACAGATAGTTTGCCCACTTCCACTTTTGTCTCTCTGTAACTTCACCAGACACATTAACTCTCTAGTTGCCTGAGAAAATGATAGGACACTGCTTAAAGAAGCTAAACAATTAGTAAAGATTTAAACTAATGAATAGAGGCTATTTGTTAACCTTTAACACTACTTTGCCTTGTACTAAAAGAATCTTTATATACATATCATATTTTGTAACCTTTACTGTTTTCTTAATCCCATCAAATACCATGGGAAATGACTTTTCTAATTAAAGATGTACCCACTTTGGAAAAACAAGACTGCAAAAATTCCTGTTCTATATGCTTCATTACAAAAAAAAACTAGTATAAAACAGCGACTGACAAAAAATAAAACATCCGCTTCTACACCGTGTGCGGTTTGAGCATATTCTCGCCACCTCGTCTCAATCCACACCAATTGAGGGATTCCCAACCCCACTGCCTGGAGGGCTGGACCCCCACACCCAGGTCCTAAAGTACAGTCAGTGCCCAACAGAGTTCTCAGCAGAACCTCGACAAATATGTAGCATGAGCAAGATATATATTTTTAATGAGTTAAATGTCTGAGAGTTGAGAGAGTTTGTTACTACAGTATAACCTAATCTATGCTGACTTGTATAGGTGCTGTTTTGGACATATGGAAACTGTACCAAATCTAGATTTCACAGCAGTGGTGGGGGGGGGATTCCATTTGTGTCAGTATTGCATGCACAAGGCATTTCCATAATTATCACCTCATTAATTGTAAAGTATGAGATATATAGCACTTTTCACAAAGTATTTGCCCATAGTAAATGATGGTTTTAGTTGTATGGGTCAAAAAATAAAGTTGTAGTTATAGAAATGCAATTTTCCATGATATCAGATGAATTAGACTTCAGGCCTAAGTGTATCAGAAGAGGCAAAGCAGGTCATTTATTTTTACTAGTAAATGGAACAAATCCAGCAAGAGGAAATAATAATTATCAACATCTAAGCCCCAAACATTGGTGCAGCCACTTTCATAAAACAAATTCTGCATGATATAAAGTCACAAATAGATCCCAATACACTAATATTGGAAGACATCAATACTCCTCTCACATCACTAGACCGATCTTCTAAACAAAAGGTCAGTAGAGACGCCTCAGACCGAAAGAATACCATAAACCAAATGGACCTATTAGACACATATAGACTCTTTCACCCAACTACAGCTGAATTCACATTTTTCTCAGCTGCACATGGAATCTTCTCCAAAATAGCACACATTCTGGGCCATAAATTGAGCACTGGCAAATTTAAAAAATGTAACATAATTCCCTGCATCTTTTCAGATCACAATGGAGTGAAACTAGAAATCAACTCCAAGAAGACCCAGAGTAGCCATGTAAACACATGGAGACTTAACACCACACTGCTGAACTAGTACTGGGTCATAGAAGAAGTAAGGGGAGAAATTAAAAAATTCCTAGAAAGCAATGAAAACAGAGACACAACATATCAAAACCTCTGTGACACTTTGAAGGCAGTACTAAGAGGAAAATTTAAAGCACTGAGTGCCCACATAGGAAGAACAGAAAATCACCAAATAAATAACCTAATGACACAGCTCAAAGCACTCGAAAAACAAGAACTGTCCAACACCAAAGCTAGTAGGAGACAGGAAATTATGAAAATCAGAGGAGAAATTAATGAAGTAGAGAATACAAAAACAATACAGAAAATCAACAAAACCAAAAGCTGGTTTCTTGAAAAAATAAACAAGATAGATAAACCATTGGCCAACCTAACCAAAAGAAAGAGAGAATCAACCCAAATTACCAAAATAAGAAATGAAAAAGGAGATATTACCACTGACAGTATGGAAATACAGAGGATCATCAGAAACTATTTTGAAAAACTATACACCAACAAAATGGAAAATCTAGAAGAAATTGACAAATTTCTAGACACATATAATCTTCCTAAATTGAGTCAAGAAGATACAGAAAACTTAAACCAACCAATAACAATCAAAGAGATAGAAATAGTAATAAAGAGTTTACCATCAAACAAAAGCCCAGGGCCAGATGGTTTTCCAAGTGAGTTTTATAAAACATTTATAGAAGAGCTAATGCCAATAATCTTCAAACTATTCTGTGAAATAGAAAGAAACAGGACCCTCCCAAACACATTCTATGAAGCCAACATCACATTAACACCGAAGCCAAATAAAGACAGCTCAAGAAAAGAAAACTATAGGCCTATATCATTGATGAACTTAGATGCAAAGCTGCTAAACAAGATATTAGCAATGCACATTCAAAACCACATCAAGAAAATTACACAACATGACCAAGTCATGTTCATCCTAGGGATGCAGGGCTGGTTCAACATACGAAAAACAATCCATGTAATTCACCACATAAACAAACTTAAAGACAAAAACCACATGATCATCTCAATTGATGCTGAAAAACCATTTGACAAGATCCAACACCCATTCATGCTAAAGCACTTCAGAGAATTGGAATAGAAGGAACATACCTCAACATCATAGAGGCAATATGCAATAAGCCCACAGCCAACATCATATTAAATGAGGAAAAACTTCAAGAGTTTCCACTAAAAACAGGAACAAGACAAGGATGTCCATTATCACCTCTGCTGTTCAATACAGTACTTGGGACTCTAGCCAGAGCAATAAGGCAAGAGAAGGAAATCAAAGGGGTAAAAATAGGGAAAGAAGAACTAAAACTATCCCTTTTTGCAGATGAGATGATACTATACTTAGAAGACCCAACAACCTCAACCAAAAAAACTTATAGAACTGATCAACAAATTCAGCAAAGTGTCTGGATACAAAATCAATCTTAAAAAATCAGAAGCTTTCCTGTATGCAACCATAAATCCACTGAAATAGAAATCCAGAAAACAATTCCACTAACAATTGTACCCCCAAAAATAAAATACTTAGGGATAAACCTCTTTTACCTCTTTGGCTAAAGAGGTAAAAGAACCTCTATAAGGAAAACTATAAAAAGTTGAAAAAAGAAATTGATGAAGACCTTAGAAGATGGAAAGATCTTCCATGTTCTTGGATAGGCAGAATAAATATCATCAAAATGGCCATCCTTCCAAAAGTGATCTACAGATTCAATGAAATTACCAAGGTCACTCCTTACAGACATAGAAAAAACAGTCTTTAAATTTATTTGGAACAATGAAAAGCCCAGAATAGCCAAAGTAGTTCTTAGCAACAAGAATCATGCAGGAGGTATCACAATACCTAACTTCAAACTCTACTACAAAGCCACAGTATAAAAACAACATGGTATTGGGACAAAAACAGATACATAGACCAATAGAGCAGAATAAAAGATTCAGAAACAGACCCACGTGCTTACAGTCAACTGATTTTTGACAAAGGAGCCAAAAACATACACTGGAAAAAAGATAGCCTCTTTAACAAATGGTGTTGGCAAAACTGGTTAACCATATGCAGGAAAATGGAAATAAACCCCAATTTCTCACACTGCATAAGAGTCAACTCAAGGTGGATCAAAGACCTGGAAGTCAGGCCCAGAGACCTTGCAGCTACTAGAAGAGGGCATAGGCCCAACACTGTAATACATATGCACAGGAAAAAACTTTCTCAAGAAGACCCCAAAAGCACAAGCAACTCAAAGGAAGATCAATACATGGGATTACATTAAACTGAAGAGTTTCTGTGCAGCAAAGGAAACTATCAAGAACCTCAACAGAGAGCCCACAGAGTGGGAGACAATTTTTGCCAGCTACTCTTCTGATAGAGGACTAATATCTAGGATATACAGAGAACTCAAGAAACTCACAGCTAAGAAAACAAATAACCCAGTCAAAAAATGTGCAAAGGATCTAAATAGACACTTCACAGAAGAAGAAATACAAATGGCCAATAAATGTATGAGGAAATGTTCAACATCATTAGCAATCAGAGAGATGCAAATCAAAACTACCTTGAGATTTCACCTAACTCCAATCAGAATGGCAATCATAAAAAACACGAACAACAATAAATGCTGGCGAGGGTGTGGAGAAGTTGTTGGTGGGATTGCAAATTAGTGCAACCACTTTGAAAAACAGTATGGAGGATCCTCAGTTGAATGGGAATGAACCTACCATATGATACAGCAATACCACTTCTGGGTATCTACCCAAAAATATGGAAACCAAATTATCAGACTGATGCATGTGTATTATGTTTATAGCCGCACAATTCACAATTGCCAAACGATGGAAACAGCCACGATGTCCATCAACAGATGAATTGATTACAAAACTATGGGATATGTACACAATGGAATTTTACTCAGTCATAAAGAAGAACAAAATCATGTTATTTGCAGGGAAATGGATGCAGCTGGAAAACATTATGTTAAGTGAGATTAGTCAGTCACAAACAGTAAAAAAGCATATGTTCTCCCTAATATGCGGATGCTAGGGAGAAGATGGGGCATAAGAGGGACTCCAGGTGAAAAAGGAGAAACCCTAGTTAAACAAAGAATTTGACTTAACTGAAGGTGATGGACGGGGTGGGGGGGTGGGATGGGGGCACCCTAATGCATATGATGTACTTTCACAAATATATCAAAGTCAATCACTAAACTGAATTTGAGAAGGAGGGAGAGTGAGGGAGTGGGGTGGGAATTGGGGAAGGGGTTAAATGAGAAATGTGTGCATATATGCCTTTATTAGCTGTACCTAACAAAGATATATAACTATAACGCACCAATTAATAAAAATAAAAAAGTTAAAAAAATAGAAATGCAATTGTAGTTCACTTTTTCAGTGTTGAACAAGAATACTGGTTCTAGGCAAGCCTTGGTACTAATATGTAATTAGGAAATTTTACATGTGTTTATTTGATGGGTATTAGATTCTTTGTCACATAAATTCAGATGATAACTGCATGAAAATATTCTAATCTTATTTCAAAGCAGGTGATCAACAAAATGATATTTTTCTCTCAGAATTATTATTCTCTGCCTTTTTCATATTCTAATGATGATAAGCTCCAAGCTAGATATAGAAACCAAGACATCAATTTTTTCCCCAGAACTTTGATAGAAAGACTGTTTGAAAAATTGAGCATAATAACTTTTCACTAAGATTAATGTACATCAAATGTCTTTCCTTTTAAATAAATTGGAACTGGTACAATATTGGTAAGTGAAATATTATATGTATATTTGACCTCAAGAACAGTTGTAGTTTTTACATTGAGATCTTCATACATCTTGCATACATCATTTTTAATTTTATTAGCATTATCAGACTCTTAGTGGTCCAAAAAATGTACCTGTAGATATACGTCAAATTAATTCTATGTACTATTTCAGACAGTTTGAAATCAGTAGGAACTTTGTGAGTGTAATTTAACTATAATTGTGCACTAAATTATATATATTTATATCTTTTTCAGGTATCCCATGTGTCTTAGACATTCTTTACATTCTTAGACATTCTCTGTTTCTGCTCCTGTACTCTCAGTAACACTAAACTTGACTGCTTGTTTCCCATGAAATGATTTATAAAGAAATCTTTCTTACCCTCACTGATAAGAATGCTTCCCATTACACATTGTTGCATCTTCAGATAGATATTCATCTCAAACAGGAAAAAATATTTTTAATGATTATACTGCCATGGTTTATAGTTGTCAGCTCAGATAATATTAATTCAAAGAGACCTGATGAAGTCTACATGAAAAAAAAAAAAGGAAAAAAAAGAGGTGTAACAAGTATTCAACTGGAGCAAAATATTTTTGAGTTGTGTTTCACCTTTGACCGTTTCACATGTACTTTTACAGATAAAACAAACAAAAATAAACAAATGGACAGAATCTTTGTAAATTCTTTACATCAACCTTTCTATTGAGTCATCAAAAGCAAAGGCAAAAAATGACTAAAGAAGTTTCTAAAGGAGAAGGATCAGGATGATCTCAGTAAAATTTATTCAGCTAATCTAACTGAAGTTCATTCTGAAACATGCCTATCAACTTGTGTGTTAAACATCTAAGGAGAGGCTGTGCTTAGATTTTCTAAACCTCAATATGTGGCCTCAGGTTATTTGTATACAATTTGGATGAGCCCAAGATTAGCAGCCACATTGCTCTGATCCATCTGATTTTAGTGGAACCCTTGGGAACTGACTCTGTGCAACTGTTTTCTTGCTATATTAAATTGTCCCTAATCTGATTGGCTAAATCTTGATATGGTAGACTATGAAGTATTTGTCTCAGCATGTTTCTACTCTTGGTTCTTTGTGAGTTTAGGCAAGTTAGCCATTTTCTTAAAGTTTTGATTTTTTATTTCACAAGTTGGGGATATGACCCCTACTAGCAAATGTCATTAGGATATAAAAATGGAAATAGAAGCTATCACTGGCACATGGCTTCATCATTAAAACTATAATCATGGGTTGTCAAATTTCTTAATTCAGAAGTCCTCTTTGAAATATTTCTTAACTCCACTTCTAGAGTGGGTGTGTATGAGCATGCATATATGTGTATGCACAAGTATAAGGTATCAGCCTGCCTTGAATTTAGCACAATAGCTTCATTCACAGGAGACATTATATGGGCATCAGTGTTTCATTTTGTGGTTCACTATGTGTCCCAGTGCTGAAGATACAGCTTACAGTGTGAGAACTGGGGTAATTGCAGCTTTCCAAATCCTAGACTCTCAAACCTTCTCATGTCACAGGGCACCATTAGTTTATTTTCTTAAAGATGATTTCAGCATTTTGGCAGATATTTTATGAATGTCACAAATGAGTGCAAAATGGAGAATATCCTAATATTGAGAGTAGTAAATATTGTTTTCATAAGCCTAAGGCTTCTCTGTACACATTAGAAGAAAGTATTCTCCAAAGAGAATGGTTAAGAGTTAAAAAAAGATTAAATCACTATTGTAATAAACAAACAAACAAAAAGCAATTTCATATACGTGTTCTCTGAGTAACCAGGTGCTAATAATTTTACTGTGTTAATGAAGACTTAAAGTCTTATTGCTCTACTCATTTGGATGATATTTCCTTCAGCACCAGAAAGGTTTGATATTTTCCTTTTAAACTCAAGTTACTAACTTGACCATATTATAAGTGATTGCAATCCTTAACTTAAGGATAACTTACAATGGCATCTATATCATTTGATACCAATGGGACATTAGGTAGTGATGTAATGGAAGACATCCATGCATTTTTCCTTTCTATTGTGGCCAAAAGAAGACCAAGCCTATGGCACACATGGAAGGTATATGCACCTGGTTTTTTCCCTCCTCCTTCTCAACTCACAAACCCTCCTGTCATGCAGAGCAATGCAAATGTGGGGGTCTGATTGTTTCACCTGAAGTGCAAAGGTCTAAAGCATTATTTTAGTTCCACAATGTTAAAGAAATCAGTTCTTGCAGAAGTCTATATATTTCTACATTTTCCATTTTTAATGTCATCTAACTAGGGCCTTTTAGTACAGTAATTCATAAGATGCTATAATACAGTCTTTTTAAATATTTAAAAACAAAAACATATCAATAAAAATCAATAAGTATGGGTTACTGAACTATATAATCCTAAGTATCCAATACTTTCAAAGCAATCATGGGTACTATTAATCAGTGCAAATTTTCAAGTGAAAGTTTTGTGGCCTCGTTTCTCACTGTGGTAGGGATTGAGAAAGTGTTTGCTATTTTTCCATTTGTCCTGAATCATTCCTGGCACCAGTGAAAGGAAGGGTGCAGATTGGCGCTGTTTGCCTCAGTGATTCTCAATCTTGGTCACACAGAATTATTTAGGATGCTTTTTAAAAACACTGATCATTTAACCTTACCATAGGTCAGACAAACAAAAACTTGAGTGAAATACAAACTTTAAATTCCCCCAAGTAATTCTAAAGTTCAACTGAGGTTGAAAACTTGGACCCACATATGCTGTGATGTGAGATACTAGGAAAGCTCTCCAGACCAAAGTATCCCTTGCACCAGCTTGCTTCAGGACATGATATTTCACAATTAAAACAACTCATTCTAAGCCGGGCGTGGTGGCGCACGCTTGTAATCCCAGCATTTGGGAGGCTGAGACTGGAGGATCCGGGTTCGCGGCCAGCCTCAGCTACCTAGTGAGGCACTCTGCAACTTAGTGAGACCCTGTTTCAAAATAAAGAATAAAAAATAGGGCTGGGGGTATAGCTCAGAGGTAGAATGCCCCTGAGTTAAATCCCCAGTACCACAAAAAAAAAAAAAAAAAACAAAAACAACTCATTCTATATCTCCTACAAATTATATTGACCAATAAATACAGTACCTACTAGAATTGTGGCTACTACAAATTGAGATGTGCTGTAAGAATCACCAAATTTCAAATAATTCACAAAAAACAAATACCAGATACCACAAATGCCACAATAATTATTTTAGCATTGATGTATTGTTGAAATGATAAATATTGGCTATGGCTTAGGTTAAATATATTAACAAAATTAATTTCACCTTTCAAACTTTCTTATGATAGCTAATAGAAATTTATGGTTGACTACCATCATGTTTTCATTGGAAATTGCTATGCTAGAAAAATGATTTTGATGTGGTAAAGACAGTAGGTTGGGAAATCTGTGCTGATTTGTTTTCAGATCAGCCTATTTAAAACTGTCAGTTCCATGACAATAGTGGCAGAGGAAGAGAATTTGAGAAAATGGAAAATATAACAGGCAAGTGTTGCTGTTTAAAAGAAGATTGGAAAAGTTCAGATCATGAAACATGTCTTTAGTTTGGCACAGAGCTGCTATGCAGAGCCACTATAGCTACTAACTATAGCTCTGCTTGCTTCACAGTTGACAGTCCTCTTGTCCCTGCCTTCCTCTTTCTGATACAGTTAAGCAATGCTTCAAAAAATCAGATTCCTTTTTCAGGACACCATACTGGAAATGCTAGAAGCCTTTTACTTTTGCAGATTTGGGGCTTATGTTTTGGCTACAACACTGTCTATGTGACCTTAAAAATGTCCCATGACCTCTTAAACTCTGCATTTTTTTCTTCTGTAAAATGGATCTAAAAATACTGTTCCAAGGATTAAAGAAATATTTTCTGATGTAAAATAAAACTCAATCCAGGGTTTTCATGTAGCAAAGTTTAAGTAATAACTGTCATCTTTTCTCCTCTCCCTCTACATTTGGAATCCCTATCCCTTCTTCATAATTCCAAGCCTTTACTATGAAGTCATAGCTGTGCACTCCCCCCTGTATTTTCCCTGGAATGTCATCCACACTTTATTTTAATTATTTAGTTACATGTCTGTTCCTCCCACTAAGCCATTGTGAACTTCTTGAGGTCAATACCTTTTGAATTTTTTTTCATAACCCCAGTGTCTAGCAGAGAACCTGGGCTATAGAGGGTGCTCAAGATTTGCTAGATGAGCCAGGTATGGTGGTCCATGTTTGTAATCCTAGTACTTGGGAGGCTGAGACAGGAGGGTTGCAGATTCACAACAAGCCTTATCTTCTTGGTGAGGCCTTCTGCAACTTAATGAAACCCTGATTAAAAACAAAAACAAAAAAAAAACCAGGAACAGGACTGGGGATGGAAGGGAAGGAGAATGGCGGGGTGTTTATAGTTCAGACCTTGAAATCTTTGGGGTCAAAATAAAATACAAAATTAAATGATCACATAAACAATAGTGTATCAGTAAGGTCAAGAAAGGAGAATATAACATCTGTTTGGTGATCTATTTTGGATGGCTGCTCACCTGGCTCTGACTAGCCATCTTGTTTCACTATCATTACAGGAGGAATTTATAAAAACAAACACTCATGGCCTGATATCACTGCATAGCCTTAAATGAAAACAGAACCCAAGAATCCACTTCAGTTTTCAATATCCTTCAGCCTTGCCTCCCTCACTAAGCACTGGTTCCACTTCTAACCTCTTCAATCACCAGTCTCTAACCAGCCAATCCTGTGTACCTTCCTCTTCTATATTGCTCATGTAAATATTCCCCCTGAAGTATGCCTCTTCCTACTCCCATTCTTCGAACCCTGCTTCCCCAAGTTGAGCCTCAGAAAAGTCTATGCCCTTTAAGATACAGTTCGAAGACTGTCTTCTGTCTCTAATCAGACCTGTACAAATGGTCTATGCAAGTTCTTTCCCCACACAACATATTGTTCACAGTCCCAACTGGCAAATAAACTGCTCTTTTTGATCCACTAGTTATGCGTTCCTGTCAAGTCCTCTAGAATATAAGATCCTGGAGGGAAGGAACTACATTTTATTAACTGTATCTGTTGTGATGCCTGACACAGGAACTTGCACTTTATAGCTGTTAAGAAAATTGTAGTAGGGCTGAAGGGTATCCCTAGTATAAAATATTTAAGCCAGTGAACAATATTACTTTCTAAAACTTTTTACTTTTTTGTATTTAGATATCAAATATGATTCTATTGTTATATTAATTATGTATCTAATATCTCATACCTTCAGATTCTTTCCAAACACAGAAGGATTCTCATTTTCTTTAAACAAAGAGGCTATAACCCAGGATCCAGGCATCTGGCAAACAGTAGCCATCACTGAACCATGTGAGTAATGGGGAGAGTGGGACGAACTTTACTGCCACCAAGAGCAGGATCAGAGACAACGTCAAGGCATTCAGGACAAGGTAATATTTTAATGTCCTACAAAACAATAGTTTCTGGCTATTTATCCAAAATTTACCTGTTGAGATGTAGATACATTAACTGCTCTTCAAAAAGGTTGAACCTCTTTATAATTAAAATATAAGGAATGTGTCATAAACACTCAATGCCACATTTTTAATTATTTGGATCTGTCATTTACTTTGGTATTTATTAACACCTAATTAGATATAATTAGTCAACTCTCACCAAGGATAGATGCAACTATAAGAATTAAATTTTAAAATCTCATTCTAGGTAAATGGCATTATATCATGCATTATTCAGTTTGAAAATTTATCTCATACAGTTATTAGATGACTCTCACTCATTCACTGTGACTTGGTGGCACAGCCTGTAGCAGTCAAAGGTGGAAGCCTATGTTAATTAGCAACAGTTACTTTTCTGGTTTATGTCAGCAATGTTTTACTGCCTGACTGGCCAGAGACTCTCTAATTCAGCCCTAGCCAGTAGCCAAAGATATTCAAGGTTGAACCCACAAATTTAATGATCTAAATGAGATCAGTACAATAATTTGATGCTATATCAGTGGACTTGAAAACTACTAGATCCATTCATTCTACCTTCTACTAGTTCTTCCACCTAATTCCTGAGGGATCTTAACATTTTTCTAAGCTTCTCATAGGTTTCAAACCTTTAACTATATAATCATTATGATGTAGTAGTACCAATGCTCAATCGATATCAAATATCGATTGCTTCCCCAAGTAGAGGGAGAATAAATAATAAGTAGGAAGAAGAAAATGCCAATTAGTAGATGTGTGAAAATCTAAGAAAACACCACCTAAACCTCAAACTGGGTGAGCAGGGGCACCCAGTGAAAATAACTTCAGTCAGTTCTGGGTCTAGATCCCAGATTCACAATTGAAATGCTTCATGATATTAGGTAGAGTGGTTAGGTTCTCTGAGCCTACATTTCCTTTTCTAGAAAAAAAAAAGGAGCTATTAACAACTGCTCCATAGGTTGCAGAAATTGAAGGAGACAGCATATGTGAAGCTCTGAAATTCTAAGTTAAATGTAAAAGGGCTAAATTAGTGCATTTGTATGTAAGTTGGACACCATGGCTGTTAATATGAAAGATGTTCTGTTTACATGGTGATTCTCCCTCAAAAATAGATGGAAAACAGGAAGCCTTAATACTAGTAGACTATTTTGAAATTATCTTCTAACTGAGGTATTGCTGTGCCACCTTGTTATCTTTGTTTGGGTCAGGAATGTGTTTACCTGTTGAATTTTTAGACAAGACATCAATATACAGGCAGAATACTTTGAAAATCCGATTACACTGTGGGCCGTCCTCAGGGAGAAGCGGAGTAGGCTGGATGGATTACCAGGATGCTGCATAGAGGTCAGTGTTGTCTGGAACCAGACTTTAAAGAGATCATGTCTCAATGCTTCATTGTGATAGAGCTTGTGAAATGTCTTTTCTAAAACACAAATTCTTCCCCCTGGGCTCACTAGGATTCTTTTATGGCTCCAAAACGCCTTTTCTTGGCCCTTCAGATAATCCCAAAGAAATGATTAGATTTAAATCTCAGTAATTTGTTCAAACCCAAACTTCGTACAAATTAAGTATCCAACAAATGCTCACTGAATAAAAAAAAATAACTTATTCAAAATAAAATAAACATATAGTCATGATGGCATAGGAAATTGGTAAAATGTTAGAAAACATTGGGGAATTCATAGGAGATATTAAAAGTTTATACCTCATGACTAACACTTTACTCCTATGAAATGATTCAAAAGAAAAATAAAGCTATATCCATGAGGACATCCTGTCCTGGGCAATATTATTCAAAAAACTGAGAATATTTCACAAAAAATATGCAAGCAGATTATGGCATCTCATGTGATATTATGTCTATTCTAAAAGAAATAATTATAATCATATTATTATAATATTTTTATAAAGCAACATTTGGTAAGAGCAGTAGCATATAAAAGCCTTGATTATATTATGCTAATAATTATATAAAATACATATAATTGAATCGCTACGACAAAAAATGCAAAACCAAAAAAGCTGTTAACTCAGGATAGTCAAATTACTAGTCTTTGCATTTTTTAATTTTTAGCAACTGAAGAGAAATAAGAGCCTTGTGACTTCTCCTGTCATACATAACATTAAATGCCAGGAACAGGAGCAGGAAAATTGTGTCACTCTACGTGTCCTAAATCATATTATCATGAAGTCATAGACCTAATATAGAAATCCCACTTTGTGATTATGACTTGTTTCATTGTCTTTCTTTCTCACTAGATGTAAGTTTCTTGAGGCTCTGTGAGGGCAAGGACTATGTGTGTCTTGTTTTGTACTTACCGCCTGCATTTTTACAATAACACACATTTAAAGTAAGATTCAATTTGTCTAACCATTTAAAAGTGGTCACTGACTGAAAATAGTCTACATTGTGTAATTTATAAAGACATAGCCAACTCATTTCAAAGTCCTTTTGAGAATATTTATTTAGAATCATTTTTGATGTTCAAAGAAATAATGTCCAAATGGATTATGCTGCCCAAAACATGTCATTCCCATACATTGGTTATTATCTGAAAAATCTACTGCAAATTCATCTTCTTAATTTCAACAATTAAAATGGTTTAATTTCTTGTCAGGGCTTTATAGATGGTATTTTGCTGAGAGCTGACTTTGATAAAGGGATTCAGAACAGGAAGCACATGAAAGGTCAGTAGCAGCTCTACTGAAGA
>PVLC010020500.1:0-29256 GCA_004027655.1 Graphiurus murinus | reverse complement strand
GTGGGGAGAGAAACTATCCTTTCATCAAACAGTTAAAAAAAAAAAAAAAACAGTGATCCATAATCAAGAGCTGACAGTTTCCCCCACAACTTAGTGAGACCCTGTTTCAAAATAAAAGAATAAAATAGGGCTGAGGATGTAGTTCAGAGGTAAAAATGCCCCTGGGTTCCATCCCCAGTACCACAAGAAAAAAAAAAAAAAAGAGCAGTTTATAGACAAAGGAGAAAGAGAACAAAACTACCGAGTGGTTAGAGATTACCCAGTTTATCCCTATCCATTTAATTTATAGATGGAAAAACTGAGGCTTAGGGAAGGGACCATTTAGTTAGTGGGAGAACCAGAATTAGAGCAACAACCCTAATGCCCAGTTTGGTATGAAATGTAAGAAAGTGGGTATGTTCCATGATTACATTTCCTCAAGGAATTTCGTCACTACTTTCAAGACTTAACAAGGGCAAGACGCCCCAATGTCACAGGGATAGGCCACGGAGTAAATCAAGTACTCTGATAGGTGGGAGGGAGTTATAAATCAGAGTTCCACCAGTAGGAGGAAGTGTGCAGGCCTAAAATCCTTCTGACATCCTCAAGGAGAGGATGCTAAGTAAGCACAAGGTACCACCAAATCTCCTCTCATTAATATGTTCAGAAAGATGCTAAATTCCCAGCAGCAGAACATGGCCCAAGTTCTACCAAAACACTGATGTGATTGCTTCTGTGTTGCAATTTAGTCCAGAGGGGGGAAATTTTCCACTCTAAGAAATTAAGTCTTTCATTTTAAGAAAAAAAAAATTCACTAGTAGGTGGTTTTCATCCCACCATACACAGCAAATCTCTCTTATTTTTATTCAAAGAATATGTATGGAGCTTCTACAGGGAACTAGGAGCATAGTCAATAAAACTGAGTCAGCCCTTGCTGGAAATATACTTTCTGCTTCCATACACACATGCAGAGTGATAACTAAACACTTTTAAGCTCTTAGAGAATCATACTTTTCATAATAGTAAAAGTAATGAGGTAGGCTGGGCTTGGTGGTGCACACCTGTAATCCTCCTTCTTGGGAAACTGAGACAGGAGGATCACAGGTTTAAGGACAACCTCGGAAATTGAGTGATATCTTCCCTCAGTTAGACCCTGTTTCAAACTGAAAAAATAAAAATAAAAAATAGGGCTCGGGGAAGGGTGTAACTCAGAGGTAAAGCACCGTTGGGTTCAATTGCCAGTACCACAGGAAAAATAAAAGTAATGAACCAGAGATCATTAAGATCCAAGTCGTGTGTAGAAGGAACACAACTGGACAGTAAACCCCAGTCCTCTGACCCCCAATACTATGGTGCCACTCTACATTAGCTCAATGATCTGGACAAGTCACAAGCTCAGAAGGGCTGCTTTTGTAAGAAATTGCCTAGGTTTGGCAGCAACTTCTATAAATTTTAATTTTTGAATTTTATTCTGCATTTGTGTGTTATCCTTCATACTATAGCTTTAGTCACTTTAGATTTTCCTTGTCTTGGGCTGTGGCTGACTTTCCTATTCTCTTCTGTTAGAGTGATTATTTCTATTAACAAAGAAGTAGGAAAGTTCTCAAGCTATCTTGGCATGACAATCAACTCAGAAATTCCAGAGCTGCCCTGAGACAATACCAACGTTCTCCTTAGCCCTACTTTTTAGAGGGAAAAAAAAAAGACCTGATGTTAATCATGCTGTGATAAACAAACACCCTAAGAAAAGTATAGGTATACAGGAATGCTTTTCTTTTTCATGCTGGCTCCCAGAATGTTAAGCTGACCCCAAGAAAATTATAGAACCCATGATGCACTGTTTTATACTGAACAGATTATTGAAGTCATTTTGTTCCCATCCCTACTTTTACATATCCTTCCTTTTTCCCTCTTATGTACTCTCCCCTCCCCATGGTACTGGGGATTGAAATCAGGGGCATTCTACCTTCAAGCTATACCCCCAGCCCTATTTTATTTTTTATTTTGAAACAGGGTCTTGCTGATTGCTGAGGCTGAGTGAGTGTTTCACTCCTTGAACTTGCGATCCTCCTGTCTCAGCCTTTACATACTTATAATTCACCTTATCTTGCTCTATTCTACATGAGATATAAACAGCATGATAACCAAAAAAAAGAGCAAGGAGCAAGCAAGTGAGATTCCTTAAAGACTCACATGGTAGGCTCAGGTCCAATTCATTTCAGCCAAGCTAAGTCAGCTAATGTAACTCTAAGATATTTTCAATATTCAAAGTACAGAGAACTGCCCAGGAGAAGTATTATAGGCAACTTGCCTATAACAAGGAAAGGATGTGACCCACTAAACCAATAGGTCATATGACATCATTGCCAACAACCAAAGAGAAAGGGGAGGCTGGGATTTCATGAAAGCCCCCTGGATGTCAAGCTCTGGCGCAGTTATTCCACACAGGGTGTGAGGCAGCTATCGTCAGCTCACTTCATGGAGAAGACACCTGAGGCTTTGAGAAGTTAGGTAACATACCCGTAGCCACACAATGAGTCAAGGAGACCACCCAGGACCAGCTCGAAGGCCCAGGCCCTTTCTACCAGTCATTTCCCATGTGAGTAGGAAGCAAGAAGAGATAGGAAATGCACAGAATGTCTTAAAGCAAAAACTTCAAATGGTCCTGAAGAAAGCAGGACGGAAGCAGGGGACTTGCACAGTGACCCTGTGACAGAGAACCTGCAGCCGCTCTCCTCTGCATAACACTTTCATCATTTACCCCTCCCTCACTTGGATTTGTTTCATACCCATGAGATGCCTATAGTAAGTAAAACAGATGTTTAGTTCCATATTTTCAGGAAGAATATAAAGCGTAAGATAAACTTCTTTCCCTAAAGCATTTGAGGTATCTCTGGTTTTTTAGCCTATTGCTAGAGCTATTTGTACATTATAAGTGCCCTTTAGAAAGTAACGCGTGTTTGACTCTGCTCAAAACAAGGGCTAAACAGCATTACTTGAAAGGTAGAAATCCGAGTTGAGTGTGGTGGTGCACATCTGTAATCCTAGTACTTGGGAGGCTGAGACTGGAGGATCAAGGGTTTGAGGGCAGCCTCAGCAACTTAGCGAGATCCTGTTTCAAATTAAAAAACAAAATAAATATGGCTAGGAAAAATGTCCTGGCTTCAGTCCCCAGTATGACATATATATACACACAAAAAGGTATAAACCAGATCTCACTTGGGAATATTGTCTTAAAATTACATCTATGAAACCTATTTACTTCCCAATTCATTTATAAAAGGTGACAAAAAAAAGGCAATATTCCTAAGTACTAATGCCATTCGCTCTCCAGCATAGTCAACTGGTTCTCTTTGACACACTCACCCCAATTATGGAGTTGCCCAAGAGCTTTCAAAGAACTATACCCTTCTTGGAACTCCTCCAAGTACTTGGATACCTGTCCTGCCACTCTGCCAACCTGCCATCCATCTAACTCTGCATCCCTTTTGCTTGACCTCCAAACTGGTCCAGCCACAGAAAACCACAAAGCAGTCTGGGTTTACCGCACAGACACCAGCTTCTCCAGCTGCCATTGGGCTGCTATTATTATTATCATCATCATCATCATCATCATCATCATCATCATCATCATCATTATTATTTTGCAGTACTGGGGATTGAACCCAGGGGCATTCTATCTCCAAGCTATACCCCCAGTCCTATTTTGTAATTTTTATTTTGAAACAGGGTTTCACTAAGTTGCAGAGGGCCTCACTAAGTAGGTGAGGTTGGCTGTGAACCCAGATCCTCTGGTCTCAATCTCCCAAGTACTGGGATTACAAGCATGGGCCACCACGCCCAGCTTGGGTCATTATTGTTGCCTCTTCTTTTCCTCCCTCATTGCCTCCATTTTCCATTTTTTTAGGCATCTCTTCAGGTCTATATCACTCTCCTCAAAACCATAAATCCACCAGGAACACCTCTCACTTTGCAAAACATGAGCTTTGTCATTTATTTATTAGTGTTCATCCATTCCCCTACATTCATTGGTTATGAAAAATACCTCAAAAACTTCCCCTACAATTCAAGTCATGCATATATAAAATACAAACAGACAAATTCATAATGATAGAAAGTCAAATGAGGGTACCAGGGCAGGGGGAAGAGGGAGTAATGGGCTGGTAGTGTTTCAAAGTGGTAGAGTTTCAGCTTGGGCTGATGAAGAAGTTCTGGAGATGGTTGGATAGTGGTGATGGCTGCCCAACAATGTGAATGTACTTAATGTTGCTGAATTTTACACTTAAAAAATGGCTAAGTATGTAAGTTTTATGTCTATTTTACCACAAAAATAATTAGATAAAAAAGGGTTATGAATATGAGTGGGAAGGAATGACATGAAAATGATTTCATTATATCAAAGAGCATAGTGTAAATGATATGTAAAAGATCCTTCAAAGAATAAAAATTATACAAGTGAAAAGAGATTAGCAAGGATCATAGACAATTAAAAGTATAATTTTAGAGGGAAAAAAACTCATAATTTCCCCGTAAGCAAACTGCATAGGCTCATTCCTCTGTGCTTGACTGCCAGAGAAATAACCAACTGATTTTAAGAATAAGGAATTATGCTGAGTCAGCCCCAGAAACTAAAGATTGATCCCAAGTATTGCTTGAATCTCCAAAAATACACACCAGAAAGAATCAACATGGGAGGTCGACAGAAGGACTAGAAGGCCCAATTCCTCCTTCCTGTGAAACTGCATGTACAGAAAATAAGCAAATGAAAACCCAACAGATCTGGAATGGTGCCTTAGTTCAGAGGGACAAGGGCTGGAGCAAACTCAGCCAGGGGAGAGCTGGGGGATGTTAAAATACACTGACTCTTTATAAAGGGTTCCTGGCTCCAGACGCCAACCAAGTAAGTACTCTCTGGCTGCCTTTATTCCTGATTTATAGATGGCCACAAAGACTGCCCCAGAAAACATGTGGGAAAAGAATACTACCAGCTGGCTTCCAGGAGGGCAGCCATGCTAGGGGACAATGCCCTGGCTAGTTACTAAGTGCCACCCCAAATACGTCTCTGGGTAGAAGCAAACTTCCATGTGATTACTGATGGAGCTGATGTTGGCTCACTCCCTAGGCCCCACAGGAAGATGAAGTTCTAATTGGGAAATTAATCTACTACAAACTTAACCTTTTTCCTTTTTCTGGACTCAAGTCAAGCAGTGACTCATAGAAGTCTCTTGAAAAAACACAGGGCAATACCTGACGCTGAATATGCACAGGACTCTGTCTCCCAGGATAAGCAACAGAGAAAAATCCAAACATACCGGGTCGATAAAACATACCATGCTAGTGTAAAATGAGGAAAGACTCTCGAATCAGTACAAATATTTACTTAAGTAGTAAGGGTAGTACTTAAAAGGGAAAACTTTAGAAGAGTCCTGATTCATATTCGCCCCCCCCTTTTTTTTATTGGTGTACTATAATCATACATCTTTGTTAGGTACAAGCTGGTAAAGGCATACATGCACACATCTCTAATTTAACCCTTCCCCAATTCCCACCCCACTTCCTCCCCCTCCCTTCTTCTCAAGTTCAGTTTAGTGATTGACTTTGATATGTTTGTGAAAGTACATCATGAGCATTATGGTGTTCCCTCCTCTTCCCACCCCATCACCTTCAGTTAGGTCACCTTCTTTGCTCATCTAAGATTTCTCCTTCTTCTTCTAGGGTCTCTCTTATGTCCCACTTTCTCCCTAGCTTCCACATATTAGGGAGAGCATATGATTTTTTTACTTTTTGTGACTGACTAATCTCACTTAGCATAATGTTTTCCAGTTCTATCCATTTCCCTGCAAATGATATGAGTTTGTTCTTCTTTAAGGCTGAGTAAAATTATTAAAATTGCTGTAGACACAGCAGCATCTTTAAATCTGAGGTCAGAAAAGGGTGTGCACTAACCAAAAAGAGAAAAAGAAAAGGAAATCTGAGTTATGGACCTGAATAAAAGGAATCCATAAAACAAAAGCAGAAAAACCAGCGAAGCAGAAGCCAAACCAGGGCTTCCTGATGGGGGGGAAAAAAAGCTACAAGGGTAAAGATTTTAAAGCCACCAACCCAAAACAGAAAAGAGGAACAAAAGGTACTGATGGAAGGAAGAAGATACCATCAACGCTGAAACCAAAGATAAATTTATCCTCCAGGTTTTAGAAAACAGCTACACAGCTACACAATTCAGATCAAACAGGGAAAATTTTCAGGCTTGAAATCTGTATATCATTTTGCAGAGAAAAAAGAATAGTCTGGCAGAAACCAAGTAGAAAAACATCCTGGACTCCAAATCTGGAGGATCAACAAGATGAGACCCAAGCAGGCCAGAGACATGGTGGCTTGTTTGTCTTAGTATCTCTCTCCCTTTCCAGAGTGAAACAGCATCTGACACCAGACTGACATCATCTAAGGCAGGGAAGATGTTTCTGGAATCTGCACAATGAAAATACTTAACAATATTAACATCAAGAAAAAGATACTGCTCTCACTGAGATAAAAACAAGATGTTTAAAAACCAATAATTCATTTAGAAGGATTGTAATACAAATATTATAATCTACCCAAAATGTAAAGTAAAAAACAAAAGAAAAAATAACTAGTCTGGGAGGTCTAAGAGCCAAATAAGAGGAATTCTAGGATAAAGGAGTGAAGGAAACAGAGGGAAAGATGATAAAATGGTGTGGTCATTATAGAAAATAGTATGGAGGTTCCTCAAAAAACTAAAAATAAGCTGAGTGTGGTGACACATGCCTATAGTCTCAATACTTGGGAGGCAGAGACATGAGAATCACAGGTTCAAGGCCAGCCTCAGCAACTTAGCCAGACACCATTTCAAAATAAAACAAATAAATAGATTTTTTTAAAAAGGGGCTGGGGTGTAGCTCAAAGGCAGAATGTTCCTGGGTTCCATCCCCAGTTTTTAAAAAATACTAAAAATAAAACTACGATATGTTCCAGTCATCCCCCACTTCTTGATATATTTCCAAAAAAAATTTAAAACAGAATCTCAAAAAGTTATTTCTATAGTCATAGAGAGAGAATAGGATATTATTCAGCCAATAAAGGAGGAAAATCCTGACACATGCTACAACATGAATGAACATTGAAGACATTTTGCCAATGAAATAAGCCAGATACAAAAGGATAAATACTGTATGATTCTAGTTATAAGGTATTTAGAGTAGTCAAGTTTATAGAGACAGAAAGCACAACAGTGGCTGTAAGGAACTGGGAGGGGAGAAAAGAATGGGAGTTGTTTGACGGGCATAGAGTTTCAGTTTTATAAGACAGAAAGAGTCTTGAAGATTGGCTGCATGCTACAGTTTGAATATGTCCCACAAAATCTCATGAGTTAGAAACTTAATACCCAAATTCATATGTTAATAGTATTGGAGGTGGGGCACTTCTGGGAAGCAATTAGGATTTGATGAGGTCATGAGAGTGGGGCCCTATGATGGTACCAGTGGCGTTTGTTTAAGAAGAGGAAAAGAGACCCAAGCTAGTATACTCCCTCCTCTCCCACCACATGATACCCCCATCATGTTATGATGTGGGACAAAGGCTCTCGCCACATGCTGGCACCTCGATATCAGACTTCAGTCTCCAGAACCTCCTAAACCTCTATTCTTTATAAATTACTTCACTCCAGTATTTTGTTATACCAACAGAAGACAGACCAAGACATATGTACTTAACATTACTGAACTGTACACTTAAATTATTAGGAGACTAGATTTTATATTACACGCATTTTATCACAATTAAAAAAAAACAAAAACCTCAGTATCTTCCAGGAAAAATATTAAGTAAATGATCTACAGTTAAAATATAGGTTTAAGTTACTCAAATTAAAGGGAAAACAAAATCAGGTAGGGAAGAAAATCCTATCACAAGGGGAAAAAAGATTGAGGTAGGCATAGTCATCATCCTAGCCACAACAGGTAAGACAGAGGAACAACTTCCAAGAATTTGTCAAATATATGGAATGATTTAAAAATTCTACATTCAGACAAACTATCATTTACTTGCAATAGCAAGAACAAGGCCCTTTTAAGAACAAAGTAACCAGGATATATTTCACCCTGAAAAAATGTCCTTGATATCACAAAACAACTACTCATATGATAAAATCACAATCATGCGCTCAAAAGCACTTTGGCAGGAGCGGCCTCCTGATCCAGCTAAACACAGAATGCCTGTGGCAGTGTGACAAAAAATGCAGTTACAACTACTGACAAAGCTAGACAATTGAAATACATGGAGCAAGCAGAAAAGTACAAGGAAAAGGAGGAAATTCTTCACCTTTTGATGAAGAAGTCAATCAATACCATTTTATTGCTAAAGTTGATAAAAGTCACAATTTCAGGTTTAAAGAAGCCAAGAGGAAAGGGCAGCACAGGGTGACAAGTACACAGCACCCTGACCTTCTCCCCTGGGCCACCCTTCCTCACCACAGCCTCCTGCAACATCGGTGAGGCAATTGGCCCAGGCGGGGTGGAAGGAGCTTGATCCTGGTCCATTTGCTTCATATGCAGAGTTTGAACCAAGAAGCTAGAAAAGCACTTAAATCAAGTATGTTTCTCATGTTCTGTTGTAAAATATCATCTCCACCTGTGACTGCAGAAGTTTTCCTCTTCCTCAGAGTACTAAGCCTAATACCTTGCTTCAATATACTCACTGAAGGCAATATAGTTCGTGTTCTTAGCAGTACAAGAATGGATGGGAATTAGGATTTCCCCCGGAGAAAGTATCCTAACGGAAAGGGCGCTGTGGATACATTTCTGTTGCAGAGTGCTGAAGAGAAGGGAGCCCCGGAGCAAAGCTGGGGTGATTTGGGTCCATAATTTTCAAGAGGAGAACTACAACCTCTATAACCAGGCCTCAGACAAGCTAGACTCTTACAACCACAGCTGACCGAGGAGTCTTTAAAGATGTTTCCTTCTAAGAGAACACGCGTGTTTCTAACATCAGAAGTTGCTCTCCAGCAGCCCAAAATAGAAGGGATGTGGATGTGCATATTCATATTATTGAACGTGAGAGGAAGGGAAAGAGGGAAGAGGAGAGACCAAATAAGGATGGGGACAAAGTGGTGAAATAGCTGGTCAGAATACAGAAGTCTACAGCTAGGGCGAGAACAGGGATTCAGCCCAGGGTTAGTTTTTAAGTAACAGAGGGTTCTGTTGACAAAGGGAGCTTCCATTATTTAAGTAGCTTCAAATTATTGTACTTCCAAGTGGCTCCAAATTCAAGTACCTTTGAATCAAAATCAATCCTGAGCACTCATTTTTTTTTTAAAAAAAGTGACTTTAAAACTGTACCTCAACATAAGAAAGTTATGCTTCCAAGACAGTGTTTTGGTGGGTTTGTACATAATAGAGGAAAACAGGCACTCAAAAGCATTTCTTATGTAGGTGGAATTGTTAGAACCTTTCTGCAGTGCATTATGAACATGTGTGCATATGCTGTGCTCAAGAGCCTAAAAAGTATGCTGAATCAGTGGCTATATAACTCCACAACATGCTATGGGAAGATTATCAAGGCTAAATAAAGAGTTTGCTGCAAGGATGTTTAATACAAAATTGGGTGCAACTGAAAATTTTTAGAAGTAAACTGAAGCATCCAGTAACATAGTGGTAGCCAGCTGAGTTATTGAAATGAATTATTGTATGTTTACATGCAATTCAGTCTTATGTAGCCAATAAAATTAAACTGTTGAAATATCTATCTCCAACTTGTAAAAACATACACATAGAAAGATAATACATACATATGTTCTATATTTGAGGTGATAGGGACAGTTTGGTTTTCTGTTGAAAAAAAAAAAAAATACAAGGCGCACACCTGTAATCCCAGTACTTGGGAGGCTGCGACAGGAAGATCACAGGTTTAAGACCAGCCTCAGCAACTTAGCAAGACTCTCAGCAATCTAGCAAGACCCTGTTTCAAAAGAAACAAACAAAAAGTGTAAAAAGGGTTGGAAGTATAGCTAGAGGTAGAGGTAAAATAGCCCTGGGCAGTCAATCCCCAGATCCCCAGTATAATACACACACACACACACACACACACACACACACACACACACACACACACATTTCATGCAGGGCTAAGATGAAATAACATAAACCAGATATAGCTGCCTGTCTAAAAACCCCCCAAATAATGACATGATAAAGCATACAAAGAACTGGACATTGGACAACAAAGGAACATGAGCTCTGAGAAGTGCAAAAGGAATGAGGTGGGCTCTCCAACCACCCTGCTTCCTGCTTAAAGGATGTGCAGGCCACAGTCCAGGAGAAATCTCTGTGGAACCCAGGAAGCTTACTGAATTGAAGAGATAAACCTGAGAATCCAAGAAGCTTGCAGAAGCTAGAGCTCACAGGACAGAGTACCAGAGAGGGGAGAAATAGAAAGACAGAAAACTATAGATATTTGCAAAGTATCTTCTTTGAGGAGTCAACAGAAAACTGATCAGAAAATGCATGTGGGAAAAGTGTTAGGAGGCCAGAGAAATATCCATCTGAAAGGATTATAGGGAATGGTACCTGGTCTCACACAGGGCTAGAAATCTCTGTTCCTATGGTAAGACTGGAAAAACTCAAAATTCACAGGATGTTGGACAGAATATTCAGAAGCATCTTGCTGTAGTAGTGGGGAATAATGAGGCCTAGACTAAACATTGACTTGATCAAGCCTAACAAATCTTAAAAGCGAGACATAAGAAAAGCAAATTGTTTCCGAGTAATTAACTGTGACTCAGAACAAAGCTTGAGATTATTTATATGAACATAAAAGTAGCAGCATCCAACAAGGTAAAATTCATATAGTCTGATATCCAATCAATGATACCGGTCATACAAAGAACATATGCCTCTCAGTGTTGAAAAAAAAAAAAAATCACACAATTGATATAGACCCAAATTTGACAGTTGATAGAAATGACAAACACATTAAAACAGTTATTACGAATATATTCCAAATGTTCAAACAGAGACATAAAAGATAAGGAGAGAGCCAGGCGTGGTGGTGCACGCTTGTAATCCCAGTACTTGGGAGGCTGAGACAGGAGGATCCAGGTTCTCGGCCAGCCTCAGCTACTTAGTGAGACTCTGTTTCAGAATGAAGAATAAAAAATAGGGCTGGAGGTGTAGCTCGGAGGTAGAATGCCCCTGGATTCAATCCCCAGTACCAAGAAAAAATAAATAAAACTTCAAGAGACAAAAAATACAATGTATAAATTTTTTAAATATGAATTTAACATAAAATTTGACATTGCAGAAGACAAAAGAAGTAATATAAAGAAGATACTAGCCAAAAAGAAGAATTGAAAGAATACTAGTAAACTGTGCAAAAATTTCAAGTGGACACAAAATTTTTTCAAGTAAACTAATATAGTAATATATTTTCCTAACATAAAGGGAACAGAAAGAGAAACTTCAAAATAAAGGCTAAAAATTCTAAATTTAATGAAAAGTTAAACCCATAGAATTAACAAGCTCAATGAACCACAAATATAGGAAACAAAGGAAAAGGCACCAAGAAATATCATAACCAAATTTATCAAAGCATGATAACAAAGAGAAATTCTAAAGCCACCAGATTTTGAAAAAAAAAAAAAAAAAGACATGTAGCACAGAGAAGAATGAGGATAGGATGCTAAAATAGTTCTCATCAGAAACAATGGAAGCAGGAAGACAGAGCAACATCTTTGATATAATGGGGGAAATCTAGAATTTGATACTCATGGAGAATGTTTTTCAAAAACAAAAGCAAAACAAAAACATTTTCATACCTTAAAAAGCTAAAAAGCATTTCATCATTAGCAGGTCTTGGACTATAGGAAATGTTTAAAAAGAAGTTCATCGGACAGAAGGAAAATTATATCCGATGGAACTATGGATCTTTACAAAGAAATGAAAGACACTAAAATGATAATAATATTCATAAATATAAACATTTTCTCATTATAATCTCTTTAAAGTATAGGAAAAAATATTTGAAAATTATATATATGAAGAGACATCCAGAATATACAAAGAACTCTTAAACCCCAATAATAAAAGAGACAAATAAGCTACTTTTAAAATGAGAAAATATCTGAATAGACATTTTCTTAAGAACATATACAAATGACCAATAAGCATATGAAGACATGTGATATCATTAGGCACCCAGAAAACAAAATTCAAATCCAGAATAAGATAAAAGTATTGGTGAGCATATGGAGAAATTGGAACCTTCCTGCCTTGCTGATGGGAATGTAAAATGGTGTGGTCACTGTGCTCTGCCACAGTTCCTCAAAATACTAAACAGAGACTTTCCATATGACCCAGCATTTCTATTCCTAGACCCCAAAAACCTTAAAATATATGTCCAAACAGAAACTTTTCCAAGAATGTTCTTAGAAGCATGATAAAAAAAAAAATCAAAAATGGAAATAATCCAAATTTCTATCAATTGTTGAATGGCTAAAAAATAAATATGGTATTCCCAAAACATGGAATATTGTTGAGCAATAAAGAGATGAAGCAATAACAAATGCTCCTGCGTGCATGAATCTTGAAAACATTAAGTGAAAGAAGCCAGTCACAAAAGGCCATGTATTGTATAAACTATTTTCAAGGAGAATCCAGGATAGACAAATCTACAAGACAGAAAGTAGACTAGTGTTTTCCAGGAGTTTAGGGAAGAAGAAATAGGGAGTAACTGAAATGGGTATGGGGTTTCTTTTTAAATGATGACAATTTTTTCTAAACTTGATTGTGGTGATAGTTGCCTAACTCTAAACATAACCAGAAAAATCACTGAATTTTCACTTTAGATGGTTGGCTTACATGGATGGCATGGGAATTATAACTCAATAAAGCTGTGTAAAAAATAATCAACAAAAATAACCACAAATAGGGTCCTGCAGTGGGAAAAGGCTGCACAGCTTTGTCAGAAGCCCCAAAACAACACAACCTGCCAAGCATGGCCTGAAACCTCCAAAACTGTGAGCTAAAACCAACCCTTCCTCTTTATGAACTGAAAAAATAAATAAATAAATCAGAGAAAATCTTTGCATACTTGAGATAGGCAAAGTTTTCTTAGATAAGATACCAAAAATATGATTCATATGTAAAAGAATAAAATTAGATCCCTATCCCTCACCTTACACAAAAGTTAACTCAAGATGGATCAATACCTAGAAATTAGTCCAGAAACTTTGCAATTGCGAGAAGAAAGCATAGAACCAACTCTTCAACATCTAGACACCAGTAAAGACTTACTCAATAAGACTCCCAAAGTTCAGGAAATAAAATTGAGAATCAATTAATGGGATAGCATTGACTAAAAAGACTCTGTTTAGCAAAAGAAACAATCAAGAAACTGAAAAGAGAGCCTACAGAGGGAGAAAATCTTTGCCAGCTACTCTTCTAATAGAGGACTAATATCTAGAATATGTAAAAAAGTGAAAAAGCTTAACACTAAAACAAACAAGACAATTAAAAATGGGCAATTGAGCTGGGTATGGTGTCACATGCTTGTAATCCCAGTACTTTGGAGGCCAAGACAGGAGGATCACAGGTTCAAGGCCAACCTCAGCAATTTAGTGAGGTCCTTAGCAATTTAATGAGACCCTGTTTCAAAATAAAAGAATAAAATAGGGCTGTGGGTATAGCTCAGAGGAAGAAAGCCCCTGAGTTCTACCCCTGTACCACCAAAACAAGCAAACAAAAAAACACAGGCAATTGAACTGAACAGACACTTCTCAAAAGAAACAACAAATGACCAACAAATATATGAAGAAAAAAAAAAAAGTCCTACATTGGTAGCAATCAAGAAATCAAAACTACACTGAGATTTTATTACTTCCAGTTAGAATACTAATCATCAGCAATACAAACAATAATAAATGCTGGGGATGAAGTGGGGAGACAGGAACTCCTATACACCATTGGAAGGATTGTATATTAGTACAACCACTGTGGAGATCATCAAGGGCACATGCTCAAAAGACTAGGAATGGGACCACTATAGCAACTTGCTGTACCACTCCTCAGCATCTTTCCAAAAGGATTAAAGTTAGAACACTATAGAGATACATGCATACCCATGTTTATAGCAAGGCAATTCACAAGAGCCAAATTATAAAACCAATCGAGGTGTCCCTCAACAAATGAATGAATAAGAAAAGGTGGTACGTGCATACAATGGAATTTTACTTGGCCGCAAAGAAAGTAATTATGTTGTTTTCAGGAAAAATGGGTGAAATTAGAGAATACGCTGCTAAGTGAGATCAGCCAGTCTCAGAAAGTCAAAGGTCACATGTTTTCTATCCTATGTGGAAATTATAGAGAAAATAGGAAATAAAAGGGACTTCAGATAACCAGTAGAATAGTAGAAAGGGACTGGGGAATATAAAGTATCAGTAAGAACATAAAGATACTGCAACTATCACACCCTGATGAGAATATAAAATGGAATCAGCTTGGAAACAGTTTGACAGTTTATTTAAAAGTTAAACATACTCGAGGACACCCTCAACAACTTAGCAAGACTCTGCAATCTAGCAAGACCTTGTTTCAAAATAAAAAATAAAATAGGTCTGGGGTGTAGCTAGGAGATAGAATGGCCCTGGGTTCAATCACCAGTATAAAAAAGTTAAACATACACTTATTATCCAATCCAGCCACTCACTCCTTGGTATCCACCCAAGAGAAAAGAAAACATATGTTGATACAAAGACTTAGGCACAAATGTTTACAGTAGCTTTATCTCTAATAGCCAAACACTGGAAATGTTAAAAAGTCAATTCATAAATGAATGGATAAAGAAATTGTTGTAAACCACATATGGTGGTGCATGCCTGTAATCCCAGTACTTGGAAGACGGAGAGATAGGATCATAGGTCGCCACCCTTAGCAACTGATATCCTCAGCAACTTCGTGAAACCTTGTTTCGAAATAAAAAATAAGGCCAAGCATGGTGGCACACTCCTGTAATCCCAGCACTTGGGAGGCTGAAACAAGAGGATTTCAGATTTGAGGCCAGCCTCAGCAGTTTAGCGAGGCTCTTAGCAACTTACTGATACTCTGACTCCAAATAAAAAATAAAAATAGGGCTGGGGATATAACTCAGAGGTAGAATTCCCCTAAATTCAATCTAAGAAAGAGTTGTATGACTACACAACAATTACTGTTGTTGAACTATACAACTACTCAGCAGTAAAAATAAATTATTTATCAATATGCACCAGAATATATATCAATCTCAACACAAGCCAAGAGAAAGAAGCCAGAAAAAAAAAAAAAACCACAACCCTTACTGTATGATTCTATAAGACTATAAAAAATGCAAACTAATCTATAATGGCCAAAAGCAGATCAATGGTTGCCTGGAAATATAAGGGTGAGATTACACAAGGGAAGGATTTCAAAGGGACAGGAAAAAATTGGGGAGGTGATGGATATGTTCACTATCTTGATTGTGGTGATTCCAAGAGTACTTCCATGGGTCTGAACAAATTAAACCACGTATTTTAAATATGTTTATATATGTCCTCCATATATATACGTATATTGGTACTGGGGATTGAACCCAGGGGAATTCTATCTCTGAGCTATGCTTCAGCCCTTTTTATATATTTTTTGAGTTGTTGAGGCTGGGCCGGCCTCTAACCTACAATCCTGTCTGAGCCTCCCAAATACTGGGATTACAAGCATGCACCATCATGTCCATCCTCAGCAAAAATTTTATTGAAAGGCATAAGTCTTGGGATTTTTAAGCTGTTTCATAGATTTTTTTTTAATTAGAAAATAAACCATACCCTAACAGGCAAATTATTTTAATGTGCTTTAAGAATTGAATACTCTATATGGAATTAAAAACAAAGGAGAGGGGAGTAAGAAGAGGTAGATTTTAAAAGATGACATTTTCAGAGTATTATAGTAATATATGCATATCCATGTTCCTAGCAGCACAATTCACAATAGCCAAATTATGGAACCAACCTAGATGTCTATCAACAGATGCATAGATTACAAAATTATGGGAAATACACACAATGGAATTCTACCCTGCAATCAAGAAGAACAAAATAATGTCATTTGCAGGAAATGGATGGACCTGGAGAACATTATGTTAAGTGAAATTAGCCAGTCACAGAAAGTGAAGGGCCATATGTTTTCTCTCATATGCAGAAGCAAGGGAGTAATCAGTAATCAGGATACCAGAAGGACTTCAGATAATGGAGAAACTCCAGTGGAGCCAGGGAGGTGGTCTAGGGGAAGAGGAGGGGCAATGAAGGAATTACTACCATCAGCTTTATGTCCATAAGTGAGAATACCAATGTCAATCTCAATATCCTGTATGGGAAGGTGAATAGTAGACCAGTAGAATAGTGGAAGGGAACTGGGGAACATAAAATATGGGGGGGTAGGGAGGGAGCTGGGGGAAAGCCCACAAGAGCTGTGTGCATGTATGTCACTACTACTATAAACTGCATTATGATGTGAGACTATAATGCACCAATAAGAGTATTTTAAAAATAAATAAAACCTTTATTTCTGGGGGAAATAAGACAAAATTTGAAAAATATCCTCCTCAAATGGAAAACCCTGGCTTATAAGAAAATTTGACTACTAACGACTAACAAAAACAAACAAAAAAACATACGTAGCAAAGCAAGCCCAATGCAAGGTGTCAGAGACTAAGGTGAGGAGAACATCCCTGTGAGAAGGGTGCTCAGGGTACATGAGCCTGAAAGGTGAAGGTGCATCCAGGAGAGAACAAGAAAGAGGTGCAGGTGCATGGTTTTTAATAGCAGTATAAGTAAGGACAGGTATAAACGTGTTACACAGTGAGAAACCTGGAAGTAGTAATACCTCAATAATGATGAGCACAGCCGGGCATGCTGGCGCACACTTGTAATCCCAGCATTTGGGAGGATGAGACTGGAGGATCCAGGTTCGCGGCCAGCCTCAGCTACCTAGTGAAGCACTCCACAACTTAGTGAGACCCTGTTTCAAAATAAAGAATAAAAAATAGGGCTGGGGGTGTAACTCAGAGGTAGAATGCCCCTGAGTTCAATCTCCAGTACCGCAAAAAAAAAAAAAAAAAAATAATAATAATAATAATAATAATAATAAGCACACTTAGCACTTAGATGTTGGTCTCTAAATACCATTCTCTACTGAAAGGAACCAGGCTCTCTGAAGACATGTTTGGTTCCAGGGCTGAAGCTAGTGGCGTGTACAACCCCTTAGAACACTTTGTGCAGAGTGCAGAGTTAAGACAGTTAAGACAGCAAATTGCAGGAGCATATTCAAAGGACAAGCAATCTGGGCGTGGTGGCACGTGGTTGTAATCCCAACACTTGGGAGGCTCAGACAGGAGAATCGCTGGTTCAAGCCCAGCCTCAGCAACTTGGAGAGGCCCTCTGCAACTTAGTGAGATCCTGCTTCAAAATTTAAAAAAATAAAATGGAGCTGGGGGTGTAGCTCAGAGGTAGAATGCTCCTGGGTTCAATCCTTAGTACCACAATAAATAAATAAATAAATAAATAAATAAATAAATAAATAAATAAATAAATAAATAAGTGAACAAGGAAACTCACTTGAAAGGCATCTACTATGTTAACTATTTATAACTCTTTGAAAAACATAGGAATCATTAGTCCATTTTAGGATAAACTAACTGAAGTTTAGTGAAAAAAAAATGATTATGTTCAGAGATGCAGATACTTCCCCACAAAATACCCATTAATTACAAAAAGTAAAACAGTCATTTAGCAGTAGAGAAGTGTGGAAGGTATCAGCTTAACCCAGACCCCGTGATAGGGCAACTCGTTAGTGTGGGCCACCTCATAGGACGCAATGAAAATATCAGTTCTATGATCCTCCCGCAAAGGTGCAAACATCTCCATTTAATCCTGAAAGAAAACATGCAACAAACCCAAACTGACAAAGATTCTATAAAACAACTGGCCTAGAATCTTTAAAAGATCAAAGTCATAAAAGTCTCCCCAAAATTGAAAAAAAAAAATTCCTGAGTCACACTATTCCATAGTAAAGGAGACTGAGAAGAGAAGGAGTGGTGAATGGAGTATAAGAGTCTGACCTGAATCCTTTGCTGCTCAGGGATAAAATGTCTCAGGAATAATGTTGTAACAATACGTTGTAACAATCTGGGAAAACTTGAATGGGATCTGAAAATCAGATGACAGGGAAATCATGTTAATTTACTGACTTGGATGTTTGTTTTGAGACTGTGTGTAAGTACCCTTGCTTATGAGAAGTTCCTTCTAAAGTAGTAGAGGGTGGATGTTGGGATATATATGTGAATACCCCACTTTTAATTTGCTTGATGAGATAAAAGCTTAGTCGCACTTTTGTAAAGTACTTGCAACTTTTCTATAAGTTCTAGAGATGGGGGGGGGAGGACAGGAAAGAGCAAGGAGGGAAAGAGAACCATCTAAAATAAAATGTTTTTAAATCGAAGAAAATATTGCATGTCACTACTAATGGTAAGAATAGACGTGCCCAAGAGTAAATTTAATTTAAAAAAAATTTTTAAATCCGGGTAGACATTGCTGTCACAAATTGCATTACAATCCCAGACACACATGTGCCTGGTTTTAAAGAAGACAGGAAAAGACGTCTCTCAGACAAATTATGAAGTTTAAGAGGCAGGTTGCCAAAAGTCAAATAGGTCTTTTGAAAAAGGAGAAGTCTCGACCACGGCAAATAGCACAGGCAGTGCGGTACCACCAAACATTGCTGTATTTGCAAAAGCTACACAAATATTATAGCATTAGGTACATTCGCATTCAATGCAAAACAAATGTAGCCCTAAATATTTCTCCTGCTTCCAGAACTCAGGAGAAATGTGACAAGGTGCCATGCTCTTTGAAAACTGGTAGATTATGAGATTTCTTCTGCCTACTAGTGAGAATAATCTGTTCCAGATGTTGTTTGGCCCACAACGCGCTATTTGAAAATATGAAAGCTCTGTTTATTTTCAAAGTTCAAGAGCCAACTAAGAAATCTAGCTTCCCTCACTAACCTCCAATTAAACCGGAATTAAAAGTTAGCTTTAAGAAAAAATCGGCATACAACCTAAATCTAAATCTAGACTTGGACATTCTGCCCAAATTTTAAAGGGGGAGGAGGATAGCTGTTGAATATAATCCTAGTATCTACTTCGGCATGGGAAAAATAAAGAGGCACCTAATTTCATTTCCTTTCCTACTCCAATATGCACCATTCTTCCTCCGTGAAATCCTTCCTAGCAATATTGCTTTAACACAGTAAGAATTGAGGGAGAGCCTAAAGAAAACTGGCATTGTGCTGGAGGGGGAATTCTATCCAGCTGGGCTGAAGATATGTAAATACTCTAGCTCCCACAGAACACACATCCATGATTTTTACTAACTTGAGGGGTCAGCAAGGAGAGGCTGGCCTCAATCTTTAATATAACAATTCTGTGGGCTACATTTTAAACACTGCCACTCAAAGAAATACAAAAAGTGAAGTGAAGAAAATTAAGTGACTCTTTTCTTTTCACAATGATTTAGTAACAGACTATAAAAACAAACAAAAAAGGGGGCTTCTCTAACTTATATAAATGGCATTCTGCCTCCTATCTTCCTAGTATACAAGAGTTTTAAATATAATAATGGAACACCCTTTAAAATAGCTGTTGATGCTATTTATAAAGAGAGCAGCAGAAATTTTTAATGGAAAGAAACCCATTCTTTTTCTTTTTTTTCCCCCCTGACAAACTATGAAGAGATAGTAAAACCACAGAGTACTCACAAAGCCCCTATGCCTGAGACATGACCTAAATACCCACTGGAGACCTAAAAACAGTTGCGAGGGCCCAATTTCAAGACTTCTAACCATCTTATCAGCCTGAAAGATGCCATCCTCCATCTCCAGAAAAACACAGAGGGATATTCCAAATATGCAGAGAATGGAGGATGTCATACAGAAACCAGCTAGCTGGTGTGTAAAGGCAGTTGATAGCTACTCCAAATACCAGATACAACACTGTGATAATAGAAATGGAATTCTGGTACAAGAAAAAGAAATCTGCTAAGTTAAAAAAGGAAATGTTTGAGCCAGGTGTGGTGGCACATGCCTGTAATCCCAGGACTTGGGAGGTTGAGACAGGTGGATCCCAGGTTCGAAGCCAGTCTTGGCAACTTAGTGAGGCTCTCAGCAACTTTGTGAGACCCTGTTTCTAAATAAGAAGTAAAATAGGGCTGGGGGTGTAGATTGAAGGTAGAATGCTCCTGGGTTTCATCCCCAGTACCAAAAAGGAAAAGAAATGTTTTGCTAAACTGTTATTATCTGGGGGGTGGGGGATGGGGGTGAGGGGGTGGAATGGGAGGAAAAAAACAACCAAATGGACTCTGTGGCTGCAGTTTCTACCTGACCAAGAATTTCCTGGGGCCTAAGAAGGAAGCAGGGTGCTGTCCCGCCAGGGTTTGTGTGTTTGCTGTTTTTAGCCAACTCTAAGAGATAAAATAACCAAGTGGCAAATCTAGAAACCCTTGTGTTTCCACATTTCCCTATTTCAGAGTACTGCAGCTTGAGGCCTCAAGAGACAAAACGTCCTGTTCAATCCATTGCAAAGAAAAAAGTGGCTCTGGAGTATGGGGAGGCTGTTAAAAACAGGCCACCTCTTTGAAGACACAGCCCAGTTTCTTTGGGTGGCGGCCGTGGTGGTGACCAGGGTGGCAAGCAAGGCCCCTCCCCCTGCTGGGTCGAGGGTTTCAGATGGAGCCGGCTCTCCTGCTCTGGGATCCAGATTACATGAACTCCTCTCAGCTGGAGTCCCAGCCCCACACTGATTTCTTTTGGCCCCCAGCCCATCTTGCAGCTGTTTGCACTTACTTGAGGTATGGTGTATTTTGAAACAAAATGAACCAGATTTTCCCTACTGCCTATGGCAGTGCCCGGTAGTGGGAAACTTTAACTCTTTCACAGTCAGGCCATCAAAGATCACAGAGCATCCGTCAGATGGAAGAAGACAAAGAGGAACCCAGGGCTGGGACAGGTTCTCCAAACAAGCAGCTTATTTCAAAGTGAAGGGCAGGTATTCCATCATTTGCTTAGGTTTTGGACCCTACCTATCTCCAAACAAGTTTCAGCCAGGTTATTTAAAAAAAAAAAAAAAGGGAGTCATGAATATGAATTAAAATGGGCAAGGGAAATAAGTATTTCAAACTTGAGTGCAAAATTAATTTTACTGAGCTCCCTGATAACTAAAACAAAGGAGAAAACAGTGGGTTGTACATTAACTATTGAGAGAAAAAGAGTCTATTTTCTTCTACTAACTCTTGGTCAGAGTTATCATAGGGTACAAAATATACAAAGATATTTTTATGGCCAAGTCTATCAATCCTCAGTGAAAGCTGAACACTCTCTCTCTCTGTCTCTCTCCGTCTCTCTGTCTCTCTGTCTCTCTGTCTCTCTCTCTCTCTCTCTCTCTCTCTCTCTCTCTCACACACACACACACACACACACACACACACATGTAATATGTCACCCATGAAACTTAAACATAAAACAAATAACCAGAGGTTTTGATTTAATAGAGCCTAGATACTTGTGTTCTGAAAAGCCTCCTTAAGTAATTCTGAAGCAAATCTTTTGAGTATATTGCCATTGTCTTAAATCAGAATTCTTGAAAGATACCTGTATGGGGAAATGTGTGTGTGTGTGTGTGTGTGTGTGTGTGTGTGTGTGTGTGTGTGTGTGGTGTTACTGAGTATTGAACCCACGAGTATTCTATCTCTGTGCTATATCCCCAGATCTTTTTTTATTTTTTGTTTTGAAATAGGATCTCACTATGTTGCTCAGGCTGTCCTTGAACCTGTGATCCTCCTGTCTCAGCCTCCCAGGTACTGGGATAACAGGCATGCACCACCACACCTAGCCGAGGAGAAAAAAAAAAAAAGTTATTGCATTCTACTTTATAGCTATGGAGTGATTAAACTATATACAAGGTGACAGGAGAATAGGCTTTACCACAAAATATAATAAAAATACTGATTCCTGGGCCCTGCCCACAGCCAATTGAATCAGACTCTGTGTGGGTAGAACCAAGAATTTGTCTTTTAACAAGTGTTCAAGGTGGGTCCAGGTTGAGAGATAGGTATGCTAACTGCCTCATGAAACCAGACCGGAAGTTCTCAAACTGCAGCCTGCAGCATCCTGAATTCCAAGGAGAGCTTGTTCAAACACAGGTAGCTGGACCCCACCCCACTGAGTTTCTGATTCAGTCATTTTAAGGTGTGCCCGCAAATTTGCATTTACTAACAAGTTCCTTCCAAAGTACTGCTGGTACTACTAGGCCTGGGACCATACTTTGAGAACTGCTCACTAGACTATCCATTGAAAATGTATCAGTGGCTTCAATCAGCCTTTGATAGAAATGGAAAGTAAATAATTCAAGACCATACCCTTTGACAAGTGTTTGAAGTATTCGGTTTTGTGGATTAAACATAGTTTCACATATTCCTTATACCCAGCATAAAAAGGCAAAGTTGGTATTTTCATTAAAAAAATAAATAAATTGGACTTTAATTCAAATTGAAGGCCATTTCACCTCTTCTAGTATAAAGGACTGAAGAAATTTCTTTAAGAGAGAACTTTTGAATTATTCAGTAAAGATTTTATCAGAAACTCCACAGACGACGGAAGAACAAATCTGAGAGCAGGTGTTATCATTTATAAAGCTTGGTCACTAAAGACACACACACACACATACTTAATGAAGCACCTAGGAACATGTTATTTCTGAAAAAGACTTCAACCCAGCATGTGTCCACAATAATAAAAGAGATGAAAAACGTACTACCACATCGTCATATGTATTGAACTGCCAAACAAAACCTGTCGATGCTGTCCACCTACAAGAAGATACGGGTTCTTGTATGGATTGGTAATACCAAAACTCACTATTACGTATAATTATAATGCAACAATAAAAAATATTTTTTTTACATACAGGTTCTTGGCTCCCACCCCCACCGACTTTGATTCAGGAGGTTTGGGGCAGCACCCAGGAATCGGCGTTTTTACTTTCTGTGGTCTCGCCTGCTCTGCTGTCGCCATGCATCCTGTTTAATCACTCAGTAGCTATAAAGAAGGATGTGACACAGGGCTTGAGCTTGGACAAAGCTGATAGCGATAGCAAGTTCTCCTTTAGGAAAAGGACTGGCCGACAGACCTGAGGCTTCCTAAACTCACTTCCTGTTCACGAGCATTAAGATTATGTCATAGCTCAACTGGAAAGGCACTATCTAATTTATACAAGGTTTTCTCTTTCTTTAAGTTATTAAATTATAACTTTAAAAGAAGGTGGAGGGATGTGCACACAAGTGGGTTTGATATTATTTGCGAATGGGATTTAATCCATCAAAAGATAACTCCTCTATACTACACTACTCTCTGAGTGGCTATATCTATCCTCTTAAGAAACATGAAAGTCTAAAATCCTTGAGATCAATTCAGCCCAGAGATATTTCGTAGGATCAAAAGCTGTGGTTGAGTCAATAAATCGTGTGAGTGGTCATAAACCGACTTCTGAATAAAGATGACATCAGCCCAAATTCTCCCTAAGTCTCCACCCAATTTCCAGTTAAAATATACACACAAACAAAAAGACAAAATTGCAAAACGGCTCTCAAAGCAAGAGTAGTCAGCCAATTGTAAGAACCTGGGAGTGGTATCTTCTAGGTACAGTGCAGATGGAGTGGCATTAAAAGCCATCGGTGTTCAATAAATGTTTTGCTTGCCGAAAAAGAACAGCTCTAACTTTGAGCTATTCTTTCTTGGTAAGCAAAAACTCTGCCTCATTTGCCAGAATTATGGGGAATAAACACAAGCAACAGGGAGCACCAAACCATGCCGCTCTGCTTTCGGAAAGAGCCTGCCAGCTCTCTATTTCCATTAGTCAGTTTTAAGATGCTATGACAAATTGCCAATCATGTGACTTAAACCACAAACATTTATCTCTCAGAGTTCTAGAAGCTGGAGGTCTGAGATCAGGGGACCTGCAAAGTTGGGTTCTGGATAGGGCCCCCTTTCAGTTTGCATATTGCTGTTCCTCATGATATCCTTACAAGTGCAGCCAAGGGCAGAGGGCTCTCCGGGCTCTTTTATAAGGGCACTAACCCCATTCGTGAGGGCTCTGCCCTCCTCACCGAATCACCTGCCAAAGGCCCTGCCTCCTGATACCATGACCTTGGGGATTAGGATTTCAACCTATGAATCTTGGGGGGATCTAAACATGAGTCTATAACACCACTAGCCCCTCTTTCTCCCATCATGTTCAGGTCTATGCAAAGAAGCCTTCTCATAAATCAATAAGCACAATATATAATCCACTGGTTGGTTCCCAGCCTCCTAAATATGGGGGAACAGAAATCCAGCTCTCAAAGATGAGCTGTGAGCAGGAAGAATTCTGACATGAAGAACTTCTTTGTCACTGGCCAAGTCTCTTACTATTGACTTGTAACTTAGGAAGCCAGGGCACAGAGCCTCCAGAGGTGGTAGACTCACAATTAATTTCTTTTGTTGTATGTTTTCTATTTTTAATATGTTAAAAAAACAAACATGAAAATGCTCAGCTGTTCTAAATAATACTCATAAAAGGAATGGGTTTCTCTACAGAAGTATTTTTGTTAATATGCAAAATAACAAGAGTGCTAAAGAAGAACAAAATCATGTTATTTGCAGGGAAATGAATGGAACTGGAAAACATCATGTTAAGTGAGCTTAATCAGTCACAAAAAGTAAAAAAAAAATCATATGCTCTCCCTAATATGTGGAAGCTAGGGAGAAAATGGGGCATAAGGGGGAATCCCGATGAAGAAGGAGAATCCTTAGGTGAGCAAAGAATTTGACTTAACGGAAGGTGATGGGGGGAGGGGGGACACCCTAATGGAAGGGGGGACACCCTAATGAGCATGATGTTCTTTCACAAACACATCAGAGTCAATCACTAAACTGAACTTGAAAAGGAGGGAGGGCAAGGGAGTGGGGCAGGAATTGGGGAAGGGTTAAATGAGAAATGTGTGCATGTATGCCTTTACTGCTTGTACCTAACAAAGATTTATGATTACAAAAAAAAAAGAGTGCTACTATTACCTGTACTATTCAGCATAGTCCTAGACAGCCTAATTAATTCATTCAATAAGATAACATGAATAACACATAAGGAGTGGAAAGAAACAGTCAAAACTATCCTTATTTGTAACCAAAATGATTATCTATATTTAAAATCCAAAAGAGTCTACAAATAAACTTGATCCTAAATTTGAAATGGAAATTCTAAGGGCCCAAATAGCTAAGACAAACTAAGAGAACAGAAGAGGAGGGTGTGACCTGCTGGAGAGCAGGGCTTAGATAAAGCCTGTCAATGAAAGTAACGAGATATTTGTTCAGAACTAGACAGAAGGAGGTGTGCGGAATCTCAGCATAGAACCTTACAGATAGGAGAACATGACATTACAGCGGGGGCATAAAGGGATTGAACCAAAATGGTCCAAAAGGAAAAATGTATACAATGACACCCCAACATCACATCACATCACATACAGAAATAGCATCCCAGGGGTTTATAGACCTAAACATGAGTTGGTTGGTCTAAGAAAACACTCCGAGGTCATGCTTGCCTCTCCCTTCCTTTTAGCTTCATTTCTGAACTCTTCCACTGCTCTTCTCTGTTAAGAACCCCATGTTGCCAGGCGTGGTGGCACACACCAGTAATCTCAGTACTTGGGAGGCTGAAACAAGAGGATTGCAGCTTCAGGGACAACCTCAGCACCTTAGCAAGACCCTCAGCAACTTAGTGAGACCCTGTTTCAAAATAAAATAGGGCTGAGGGTGTAGTTCAGAGGTAGAACACCCCTGGATTCAAACCCCACTACTGCAAAAGAGAGTAAAAAGAAAAAACAAAAAAGGTCCCATGTAGGGAGGGAAAGCTGCATATCATTTCCTGAAATGATACAAAAATCAAGAAGTAAAAAAGTTGATCGTGCTTAAAGATCTCTTTGACACCTAAAACTAACCACTGGCTTCCTTCCACTCCAAAGAAAACTGGAAAAAGTTCCTGATTTAGCAAACAGATAAGAAACCCATCTAGAATTCTGTTTTCAAAGAAGATACACAGCTTCTCAAAGAATATATGAATGCAGGACTAAAATATGCTGTTAGAAACTTCCACATAAAAACTCTTGTGAATGGAGCCTTCAATTGCAGAGCAAGATTTAGCTTTTGATATATGCTAAACTTGTTTGAAAATTAAATATGTGGGATTAATGTGTTTTTTAGAAGTTCTATTGCAGGACTTCCTTTCTTCTAGGTTTGCAGCTGCCTTTATTTTATATGAATATATAAAATATATTTCAACTGGTAAATAACAACAACTACTGTAGGAGCATTCAATCCCATTTTAACATGGTCCATGATAAAATACAAACTAAGAATAAAAATTTAATATTTTATGTAAAAAGGAATATGGTTCTAATTACATTTTTTCCTTATACTTTGTGAAACCAATTCCCTTGAGAAACCAATTTTGAAACTCACTTCTAAACCACCTCAATTAGCACACTAAATAATACATCACAATAACATAACACAGTATAGATACTCTAAATATCTTGGGCAAAGTAATCACGGTTTATCACACAAAACCATAAATATGATCCGATAAGAGAACAGATTTCTAAAAGAACTTATCTTTAAAAATGAGAAAACTAAGCCAGGCGTGGTGGCACACACTTGTAATCCCAGTGCTTGGGAGGCTGAGACTGGAGGATCTGGGTTCTCAGCCAGCCTCAGCTACTTAGTGAGGCCCTCTGCAACTTAGTGAGACCCTGTTTCAAAATAAAGACTAAAAAAATAGGGCTGAGGATATAGCCTGGAGGTAGAATGCCCCTGGGTTCAATCCCCAGTACCACAAAAAAAAAAAGAGAGAAAAATATTATAGATGTAAACTACCAATATGGGATAGTGAGGATGGACTTCTACAATGTTCATTGCTTTTGGGAACTAAATCGGTGGGTATTATCACAATCCTAATCAAAGTTAGGATAAACCAAGGTATCTAAATTCATGGAGATAGTACTTTTTCTGGAAAGGGTGATAGAACAAAGCAATTATAACTATCCATAAAAGAGAGCCAGATCTTAAAAAGGAAGTGTCCACTCAAATTCTAAAGCACTATGAATATGTGACTTCTCTTTAACATAAGAAGTGTTGATTATAGGAAACTCTGATGGTTTGGACATAGAAGGCCCCCTGAAGAGCTCCTGTATTAATGCTCAGAGATGAAATGATTGAATATGAGAGTTCTAATCTCATCAGTGGCTGTGTCCATTGTGGTGGATTTGCTGGGTGGTCACCTGGCAGGTGGGGGTGGCTGGAGAAGGTGTCACTGGAGTGTGGCCTTAGAGACGGTCATATGTCCATGAATCCCCTTCATGAGCTCTCTCTTGCTCACAGCCTCTGTTATGTGAGAGCACAGCCCTTGCACTTTCTCTTCCTCTAAGTTGTTGTCATCGGGTTTTGGGGGTCACAGCAGTGAGAATGTTGACAGAACCAGGAGCCCATTTAGAATGGGAGCTCCTCAGTCCTAGGGAGTCAACAGGAAGATGTTTAAGCCACAGAGATTCATTCTCAACCAGAGAAGGAAGTGTTATGGTTCCTCCAATCCCTGGAGCTTAACAGGCAAACCAGAAGAATGCACAGCAAAAACAGAAACCAAAGGTGCACATTCCCATCTCAAGGGAAGGCTGGCACTCCTCAGACCAGCAGGGTAGCATGTGAATCATCCTGGAACCCATCCCCTGCAGGCACCTCCTATAATTTGCTTAGTAGAAAGAACCACAGACCGAAAGAGAAAGGGCTATCTTTGGTGCTAAGAGAGTTATAAAACTCACAGGCCTCACCAAGGATGCCTTAAAAAGTTTTCTTACTGGGAAGGAAAATCTTCTCTTTGAAGGAAAGTGGATAAATATGGTGAACTACTATTTTTGGACTCAGAGACTAAAAAGGGTGGCAGTAATCACAGAACAAGGTGGAGTCACCAGTGCAAGGTGGTAGGGTCACAGCTTCTTGCTTCCCAAGGGCCCCGCCCATGGAGCGGGAGCACAAAAACCAACCCTGTCTTTGTGGGAGTAAAGGTGAGATGCTGGAACCACATACCTTAGAAATTCTCTCCCTAAACCTTTGTCTCAGGTCCACGTGGCTCACAGAAACAAGAATGTAACAGAAACAAGAATTAGGCTAAGCAGCAAAAACTCAAAAGTAACTTGATTGATTTCTATTATCTTTGGCCATTGTTCTGACTGATAATTTTCATATACTGTTAGTAGAATCAAAGTCACATTAACTATTTTAACAGTTTATCCCAACAATCCAGACTCACAGGAAATCATCTGACTAATTATTCCATGAGAGCATAATCAAAAGTCTATCCTTCACCTAGTAGTCAGTGTTCACAGTTCTTCCTGCCCATAAACACTGGTCAGATGCTTGTCTCAAAAACCTCAATACTGCCACAATAGTCAACAGTTACCAATTTTGTTCAACATTGACTTTGCTAGGCTAGACATTTTTCCTATCCATCCTAGTCCTCAATTAGCCATTAGCTATTAGTCTGGTTTTCTTTTTCCATTAGTATAGTTTTCAACTCCAGTTTACTTCACTTAATTACTCTTTTATGACTTCAGCTTTGTTCTCTCCTCAGTTACCACCCTCAGACTACAAAGATGCTAAAACCCCTATTAAAAAAAGAAAACTATTCCCTTGACCTCAATTTATCCTTTCTCTCCTCCCCCCACCCCGTCTCTCCCCCATCCTGTTTCAAAGCCAAGAATATGCAAGAAACTGTGTTTATTGCCTTTGCACCCTCACATGATATGCCGTAGCTCCTATCCCTACTCCTTCAAAACTTTTAAGAAAAGATCACTTTTCTTTAAATAAGGACAGCTCTCTCCTTATCTTGATCTTTTAGTGGCATCGTGCATGGTCAATCACTCTCTCTTTAAACTTGTCCTACTTACAACACTATATTCCTTTGATCTGACCCTCCGATAGCTCTTTCTCAAGCATCTTCACAGGCTCTTCTTCCTCTGACAACTGGGAAATATTTGTCACCACCACCACTGCTGCTGTCACAGTTCGTTACTTAGCCCTTTCTGCTCTCTGCATGCATATTCTCCCTAGATCAGTCTTAACC
>PVLC010020499.1:0-28987 GCA_004027655.1 Graphiurus murinus | reverse complement strand
TACTTTCAACTTTTTAATAAGTCATCTTCTTAGACAAAACAGTTCTTTATTAAACAAGACTGGAAAGCATCTACTAGCATTATCGTTACTATAATAAGAAAAAATGCCTCCATTTGTATATGACCTAAAGTGGAACTTCTGCTACTTCTGTGTACAGCTATGATGTATATTCTTAGCCTAGGTTTTCAGATATCACTATTCACTACTTGGTCTTTTTAACCTTTGCTTTGATTGTATTTGGCTTCTATGTCTAAAGCTGTGATTCTCACAAATTATTTTTCCAAGTACTTGCCATATAGATATATAGAGCTACGGATAAATATAAAATGATCCACACTGTTTTAAATAGGAACTGGTTTGTTCCAAGGCTCTGGCAGTGTCACAGGAAAAATGATGATTTTAGGTTCTAAGTCTTCAAGTTCTGGTCCAGGTATTTCTTGTGTGTTTGACTTTGGGCATGTTGCAGCCTCCTTATAACAACGCCTACCTTACAGAGTTGTTGGAAAAATAAAAAGTGATAACATATAGGAAGGTGCTTTGTAAACTATAGATCTGTGTAACAGTATAAGGTCCTAGTGTTGTTTGAAGAAACAGAATTATAGGAGTTAGACAAATTCAGGTTCCAGTCCTGGTTCTACCACTTTTGAGCCATATGACATTAAGTAATTATATAATCTGAATTTCAGTTTCTCCATTCTAAAGTGAAGATAATAGAATCTCACAAGTATGTTTTGAGGATAAGACAAGAAAATATTCAGGAGTACTGCCTCAAACCCAGTAGGTGTTCAGGAAATGTTAGCTCTCTTTCCCTTCCCTGTTACAATTTCAAATACCTTTATTTTCCTTACATTGGAATAACTTCCACCATTTTTTGTTGCCCAATAATAGTGAAGATGAATCATGATGATTAATGAAAAAACAAAGCAGAAAAAATCATGGTGTTTTCCTATCCAGCAATAATCTCTCTCATTGTGTTGGAATCGTCGACAACAAATTGCATCAAATTCCAAATAAACAGTCAAGGCAACAGCATGAAGCACCATGTCAAGGTAAATCAACCTGGAATGCTACCATAAAAATATGAGGCATAACACTGGAAATATCCTTAGGTGCACTCAAAAACATAATTGCAAATTGCTTAAGCGAGAAAGGCATGTTCAAGTACATTCTTAGAATTTTACCAGTCAAATGGTTTTGGCTCTCTAAGACCCTGTGGTGTCCTGGAATCACACTGCACGAGCTATTGTGCAATTTATTTGGGATTGCTTCTTACCACAAACTATCAAAAATGCATAATATTGCATACCCTGCCACTGAGCTCTACTGTATGTTATTTCCTAATTAAGGATGCAGACAGGCTACACAGTAATGATGATTGATGTCTGCTGCACATCTTAGTGAGGAGCAAGGTGAGAATGAGCATTAGCTCCAACCCACAGGAGAAATGTGGTAATTGCTACTGCTTGCTGCACTGCAAATCACATCTTCCTGGAATTGCAAAAGAGGCACTTAAGAACAGAGAATTATCTCGCATAAAATTGTAGTTCTGCTCATCCTGAGGAACAATCCTATGGGACACTGTCCTCAATTCTTTTCAGGATATAAATTAATGACCATGTAATTTTTATCATTTCATTTCAGTTGGGGTATCACAATAGCAATAATAATAATAGTTGTATTTTTTACTTATTGACATGAACCTCTTCCATCTCTTATGTTTTAGACTTACCTTTGTGTCGAGATTTATCAGTCTTCTAGTCTGTATTTATACTTGTCAGCTTTAAACAAGCTATTTTTAAAAATTATTTATTTCTATTGGGGATTGAACCAGGGGCATTCTACCTCCATACTACACCCTTGGCCCTATTGTATTGTTTTTATTTTGAAGCAGAATCTCCCTAAGTTGCTGAAGCTGGCCTTGAACCTGAAATTCTCCTGTCTCAGCCTTGTAGGTACTAGAATTATAGGCATGTGCCATCACGCCTGGCTGAAAATAGTTTTTGGTTTTTTTGTTTTTTGTTTTTTTTTGTACTGGAGATTGAACCTAGAGGCATTCTACTTCCAAGCTACATCCCCAGCCCTACTTTTTATTCTTTATTTCTAAACAGGGTCTCACTAAATTGCAGAGGGCCTCATTAAATAGCCAGCCAAGGCTGGCTGGAAACCGGCAATCCTCCTGTCCCTGGCTCCCTAGTACTGGGATTACAAGCGTACACTACCATACCTGGCTGGAAACCAGCTATTTTAACGGTAATGGAAATAACTGTCCTTGAAATACTGAGAAACCATTAATGAGTAACAAGTAAGTTGGATAACCAAGCACTGGCTCTTGGCTGGCTCCCGTCATCCTGTGGCTTGATCTCTCAGCAACTTGCTTCTTTCTTCTATCATGAAACATAATTATCACCAATTACATGACAAGCACAGGTAGGACCTGCAATAGCACCAGCTATGATGTAGATGTTACAGCATAGGAAGTTTGACCTGCAAAGACTATGCCTACTACTTATCAAGAAACACAAAAAAGGGATCTTTCTCAAAAGAAGATATATATATCCTACCCAAAGTCAATGTTATAAAGCAGACTTTCTAAAAAAGCGCAGGTTCAGCTAGGTGTGGTGGTACACACCTGTAATCCCAATACTTGGGAGATTAAGACAGGAAGATTAGGGGTTCAAGACCAGCCTCAGCAACCTAGCAGGACCCTATTTCAAAAACAAGAAACAAAAATTTTAAAAGATCTGAGGGTGTGTAGCTTAGAGGTAGAATGCCTCTGGGTTCAATTCCCACTACCAGTTCTTTGTCTAAGTCTCTTTGACTTATCTACCTCAGAATCAAGTAGAGTTAAAATGTTCATTTGTTGGGGACTGGTTCAATAAATTACCAATGATTTATTACCAAGAATATCCAAACAATGAAATATTATTCAACCATAGGGGAGAAAAAACATGAATACTGTGAGCTCATTTATAAAAGAGAAAAAATGTGAATATGTGTGTATGTATGTATGTATGTATGTTTACATGCATCCAAAACCTCTAGAAGGGCATACAGAAGGATCTTTGTTGATCATCGTCATCATTTGTATTATTTGCCTGTTTCACTTATTACTTTAATGAAAAAAGCAGAGGCAGCTTGGGTCTATGGTTCTCCAAGCTCTGCAAATTGGTTTTACCCTCCTACTGCTTTGATCAAGAGCAACACCTCAATTCCAATACAAATTCTTTTTAAAAAATTTTTATTATTCAGCATGGATGTTTTATACATTTCTTGAGTACAACAGGGTTATGTATACATTTACGACATATCAGTTATTGTCAGAGCACAATTAGCACCACTTCTTCATGTTCCAGGTATAACCCACATTCTTAACATAGCCTGGTCAAGCAAACTTTCTAGAGTCACATATTTACTTTCTAAGAAATAGGAGGGTCTTTCATCTACTCATCCTAGGAGCAATCACCAGATTTCGAGATGGCAAAGTAGCCATAGCAAAATAATCATTATAATTACTCATATATGCAGATAGCAACAGCCAGGAGGGAAAGGACCCAGCTGGGCTCCCACAACTCCCCCATTTTTATTTTTATTTATTTATTTATTTATTTATTTATTTATTTATTTATTTATTTTTTGCGGTACTGGGGATTGACCTCAGGGGCATTCTACTTCTGAGCTACACCCCCAGCCCTATTTTTTTTATTCTTTATTTTGAAACCGAGTCTCACTAAGTTGCAGAGTGCCTCACTAGGTAGCTGAGGCTGGCCGCGAACCCGGATCCTCCAGTCTCAGCCTCCCGAATGCTGGGATTACAAGCGTGCGCCACCACGCCCAGCCTCCCCATTTTTATTTTAAAATGCACGAAGGACTGTGCCTGTCTTAGGTCGTTTCCTACCAGGTGCATAATCTTACCGTCATGGGGTCTTGATAAGTCATTCAATGAGCCCTGTCTTGGGTTGATATTGCCCTGAGAAAATCGAACCCATCATTGACTACCAGGCCCTTGCGAGGCAGTGCTTGCAGTTTTATTCCATGTAAATCTGCTGGTATACTAACAAAGGCATTGATCACAAGGCATACAAGTGGTAGAATGCATAAGCCTAGAATGACTATTGCTGTTGCTCTGATAACTCCTCCCAGCAAGGAGGTAAACAAGGACCAGGTAGTGACCAAGACTTGAAGCCGATCTACAAATGTCTTAGCTGTTTCTGCCACATTAATAGAAATGGGCTCCGCATTATGTAGATCAAAAATCTCCTGGTGTAACTTTTAACAAATCCTTTTTTTGATTGGTGCATTGTAATCACATATCTTTATTAGGTACAAGCTAGTATAGGTAAAGGCATACATGCACTCATTTCTCACTTAACCCTTCCCCAATTCCCACCCCACTCCCTCCTCCTCCCTCCTTCTCAAGGTCAGTTTAGTGATTGACTTTGATGTGTTCATGAAAGTACATCATGCTCATTAGGTTGTCCCCCCTCCCCCCATCACCTTCTGTTAAGTCAAATCTTTGTTCACCTAAGGATTCTCCTTCATCTGGAGTCCCTCTTATGTCCCATTTTCTCCCTAGCTTCCACATATTAGAGAGAGCATACGATTTTTGACTTTTTGTGACTGACTAATCTCACTTAACATAATGTTTTCCAGTTCCATCCATTTCCCTGCAAATAACATGATTTAGTTCTTCCTATGGCTGAGTAAAATTCCACTGTGTACATATCCCATAGTTTTGTAATCCATCCATCTGTTGATGGACATCTTGACTGCCTCCATAGTTTGACAATTGTAAACTATGCAGCTATAAACATAGATACACATGCATTGGTCTGATAGTTTGGTTTCCATTCTTTTGGGTAGATACCCAAAAGTGGTTTTGCTGGATCATATGGTAGGTTCATTCCCATTCATCTGAGGACCCTCCATACTGTTTTCCAAAGTGGTTGCACTAATTTGCAATCCCACTAACAATGTATTAGGGTTCCCACTTCTCTACACCCTCACCAGCATTTGTTGTTGTTTGTGTTCTTGATGATTGCCATTCTGATTGGAGTTAGGTGAAATCTCAAGGTAGTTTTGATTTGCATCTGTCTGATTGCTAATGATGTTGAACACTTCCTCATACATTTATTGGCCATTTGTATTTCTTCTTTTGTGAAGTGTCTATTTAGATCCTTTCCCACTTTTTATTGGGTTATTTGTTTTCTTAGCTGTGAGTTTCTTGAGTTCTCTGTATATCCTAGATATTAATCCTCTATCAGAAGAGTAGCTGGCACCAATACAAATTCTAAACACATTTATTTTCTACCAAGGAGCATTAGTGAAGGGACACTAGTAAGAGCCCAACTATGACATGAAGTATGAAAGGGGGTCCAGATCACATTCTGCCCAAGATTTCCCCAAATCAGAAAGAACATAGTATCTGGACTTTGTAAGGGACTCAGTCATCTTTTACAGTGGGAAAGGGAGGAAGGATAAACTTGCTGTACCATTGAAAGGGTTCCTAAGTGAATCAGGATCAGCTTCTCATAAACTGGATGCCACTTTCACAGGGCAATTTTAACCTACTCTGAAAAGAAAACCACAGCTCAATAGAGCAGTAGAAAGGAGGCATTTGGAGCTACTTTATACTCAAAGCAAAGAACAGAGTATCATGCCAGAGAGACTTCACAAATTTTTTTTGTATAATTTTTTATGGTACTGGGGATTGAATCCAGAGGCATTCTACCTCTTGGCTATACCCTCAGCCTGATTTTATTTATTATTTTGAAGCAGGGTCTCACTAAGTTGCTGAGGTCTTCCCAAAATTGCTGAGGCTGGCTGCAATCTTCCTATCTCAGCCTCCCAAGTACTAAGATTACAGGTGCTGCCACCAAGCCCAACCACATATATGTTTAAAAAATTAAAAAGCTGAGTATAAGGAAGACTAGGTGAGGCTTGAAGTAGAGCAAATCTAAGCACTGGGACTTTTCCCTGATCAGGAACCGCCATTCACCTGAGAAAAAAAAAGCTCAAGATAGAGACACAGAGCTGAGCAAGAGTTAGAATGCTGCTTTGGGACTTGGCCTTCAAGCTCTCTCCCTTTGTAGAGACAGAAATGTCAGGGATAATAAGCCTCATTGTTATACTGACCCCGTGTACCTCACTCTGCCTGCTCTTCCTTAGTGGAGTTGTAGAAATTTGGAGTGGAACAATTCCCTCATTCTACCTGTGTGTAAAGACAGGCTGGGTCAGGGTATTGGTTTGCTCAGTCACACAGCCAGTTATTAGTAGAGTGGTAATTAGAGTTTTGATGTCCTTAGTTCCCTGGCCAGCTCTTTCTATGTTATCAATGGCCTCCTGTTCTAAGGTCTCCTAATGTTTCCAAAATGAATAAGTCACTTATTCCTGAGGTGCTAATAGTAGACAATGGTCCAATGTTGAATTTCATCCAGAGTCTTCTACATTTTAATCTGCCACTCCTGGAATAATATCTTACTTCAAAATAATATCTTACTTCAGATGATGGGAGTAATGGGGTAGCACAGTTGTCTGTCACCAGTGCTTTGTTTCATTTCTTTGCATAGACTGAGGTTACATAGCCAGCAAACTCCAACTTAATTAAGTTGGAGGGTTGATGGCATGAACTCCAAAATTCAAGGTCGTACAAATTAAGTATAATTTTGTGACTAGTGGGGTTCCCTACTAGTGCCAACATTCTCTTTCTGAGTCAGTTTCATTATTTTGAAAGTAAATAAAAGAAGTATTTTCATTCCCAAAAATATAATTTTAAATTAGAATACTTAGAAAAAGATGTTTCAAAAAACATCAGTACAAAAGTGACAGACTTTCAATATTAGCATTTTTCAAGTAGAGCAGAGGGAAGTTATTTTTTCAAATGAAGGAGTAAGAGTTATTTTATTTATGCATAGAAACATGGCTAAATATTGACAGTATTCTTTAATTAGAATTATAGACCAAAGAAGTAGTTGTTGACTCTATGTAAGTCAGACAAAAGCAAACCTAAAGCATTTCTCTTTCCATCTGTACAATACAGAACGATGCCTTGGAGTGAGATATTATGAATATGCAATCTGTGTCATTCTGAATTAGCAAAATGAGCCAGGACTCTTCTGTAGAAAGATGATCCCAGAGGTCTTCTCCAGCTCACAGGCTTCTCTTCCTTCCATGGGGGAAAAGGAATTCATCAAATTAGCTAATTGTAATGAATCAGGGCAATATGATTTTTACCTTGGGCAATTCTTTTATGTCTTGCCATGTTAATAAAGTCTCTGGACTTAAAACAAAAACCCAGACGGTTTAATTTGTAACTTAAGAAATAGGAACAAGATATTTTTCCTTATAATGAACTATTTATCTCAGAAGGCAGGATAACTGAGAACCTTTCCTCTGTGTGTGTGTGTGTGTGTGTGTGTGTGTGTGTGTGTGTGTGTGTGGTACTGGGGATGGAACCTAGAGTCATTCTACCTCTGAGCTATACCTCCAACCCAATTTATTCTTTTTTTTTTTTTTTTTTTTTGTGGTACTGGGGATTGAACTCAGGGGCATTCTACCTCTGAGCTATATCCCTAGCCCTATTTTTTATTCTTTATTTTGAAACCAGGTCTCACTAAGTTGCGGAGTGCCTCACTAGGTAGCTGAGGCTGGCCGCGAACCCGGATCCTCCGGTCTCAGCCTCCCGAATGCTGGGATTACAAGTGTGTGCCACCACACCCGGCTCCCAATTTATTCTTCTATTTTGAAAAAGGGTCTCACTAAGTTGCAGAGGGCCTCATTAAGTTGCTGAGGCTGGCTTTGAACCAGCGATACTCCTGTTTTAGCCTCCCAAGTACTGGGATTACAAGCATGGGCCACCACATCTGGCTTTTCCAGATCTTTTCATACTGTTTTTACAGCATCCGTTGTGTTGAAATTTATTGACTAATAATTCAAGCAGACCACTGTCACAGGCTAGATCCCCTAGTAGACCCCGTGTTGCTTAAGAAATACAGAATATTGTTTTTGGTAAGAATACTGCCTTCCCAGAGCAATGTGTGAATTTCCTTCCCAAGGACAAACAGAATCATAAATTCAGAAGGTTGCATTCTTCTACAGTTTTCCTCTTTTCCTTCTTATTACGCTTGACTTTCAAATTACATAGAGCAATTAAACTGGTTCTAGTAAACATTTTAGGATCTCGTGCACATAAAAATTGTCTGATTTTTATAAATTAGCTTTTCTCAAGTGAGTATTGAAGAATTTTAGTTTATTTAATACACATCCTATACAATTAAATGCATATGCTAGTCAGAGGGAAATTTACCACCACTGCCCCAAATTTTGGATTGCAAGTATAATTATAATGCTAAACTCAATAATGCCCTACAGCTCTCTAAAAACTTAAATTTGAAAAATGTGAAATTGTTTTGTTACTTGACTTTGAATCCACATTATTGTTTCTTTCGTAAGAAGGAGTATTGCCTAACATATGAAAAATAAACTAGAACCTCTTAGCATAATGCGCTGAGTACCACTTAAGGCTGCCATGGTGGTTTTCCTTCCCCTCTAAAAATGAGTTACGGGACTTCTGGGACGATGGCATCAGAGTGAAACACCTCTCATCAGGCACTGTGAGCTCAATTCAAATCTGCCATAAAAGCAGCTTTGGGACAGAAGAAAAAAGCAACAAAAAAGCTACGAAAACTGAAGTACAGCTGAACAGAACCCAGAAAGCCAACCAGGGAGAGCAAAGGAGCCCGTCTGCATGGCAGCGGTGCCACGCCACAGAGCGGCATCTGCCATTGAGCCACCCCCACCCCCCTCTCCCGGCGTGGGATCTAATAACACTGAAATATCTAACGACCTTCTGCATTCCCAGCAACCAGAGGTGGAGTAAGTGACTCCAGAACTCCACATCCTAACCAAGCGGCATATCACAGGACCTTCGACAGTGACTGGAACTCGTGGTATGACCAGCTTAAGTCCTCGAGAGGCCACCACAGCTCACCAATCCCTCCAGAGTCGGAGCAGTGATCAACTGCATTGCAGAACTTGAATCAAAACTGCAGCAAAAGCAGCTTCTTGACGGAGGGAAAGAAAACCAAGACAGCAGAAAAGTGCAACAAAAGCACCTGATCAGAACCCAGAAAGCAAACCAGGGAGAACAAGGAGCTCTACCATGCTCTTGGTAGGCAGAATAAATATCATCAAAATGGCCATCCTCCCAAAACTGATCTACAGATTCAATGCAATACCCATGGAATTACCAAGGTCACTCCTCACAGACATAGAAAAATCAGTCCTTAAATTCATTTGGAAAAACAAAAAACCCAGGATAGCTGAAGTAGTTCTTAGCAACAAGAACCCTGGAGGAGGTATCACAATACCTGACTTCAAACTCTACTACAAAGTCTCAGTAATAAAAACAGCATGGTATTGGCACAAAAACAGACACATAGACCAATGGAGCAGAATAGAAGATTCAGAAACAGACCCATGTGCTTACAGTCAACTGATTTTTGACAAAGGGGCCAAAAACATAGACTGGAAAAAAGATAACCTTTTTAACAAATGGTGTTGGCAAAACTGGTTAACCATATGCAGGAAAATGGAAATAAACCCTACTTTCTCACCCTGCACAAGAGTCAACCAAGGTGGATCAAAAGATCTGGATGTCAGGCCAGAGACCTTGCAGCTACTTGAAGGGGGTATAGGCCCAACACTTCAACACATAGGCACAGGTAGAAACTTCATCAACAAGACCCCAAAAGCACAAGCAACTCAAAGGGAGATCAATACATGGGATTCCATTAAACTGAAGAGCTTCTGTGCAGCAAAGGAAACTATCAAGAACCTCAACAGAGAGCCCACCAGAGTGGGAGAAAATTTTTGCCAGCTACTCTTCTGATAGAGGACTAATATCTAGGATATACAGAGAACTCAAGAAACTAACAGCTAAGAAAACAAACAACCCCCCCCCTCAAAAAAATGGGAAAAGGTTCTAAATAGACACTTCACAAAAGAAGAAATACAAATGGCCAATAAATGTATGAGGAAGTGTTCAACATCATTAGCAATCAGGGAGATGCAAATCAGAACTACCTTGAGATTTCACCTAACTCCAATCAGAATGGCAATCATCAAGAACACAAACAACAACAAATGCTGGTGAGGGTGTGGAGAAGTGGGAACCCTAATACATTGTTGGTGGGATTGCAAATTAGTGCAACCACTTTGGAAAACAGTATGGAGGATCCTCAGATGAATGGGAATGAACCTACCATATGATCCAGCAATACCACTTCTGGCTATCTACCCAAAAGAATGGAAACCAAACTATCAGACCAATGCACATGTATCTATGTTTATAGCTGCACAGTTTACAATTGCCAAACTATGGAAGCAGCCAAGATGTCCATCAATAGATGAATGGATTACAAAACTATGGGATATGTACACAATGGAATTTTACTCAGCCATAAGGAAGAACAAAATCATGTTATTTGCAGGGAAATGGATGGAACTGGAAAACATTATGTTAAGTGAGATTAGTCAGTCACAAAAAGTAAAAAATCGAATGCTCTCCCTAATATGTGGAAGCTAGGGAGAAAATGGGACATAAGAGGGACTCTAGATGAAGAAGGAGAATCCTTAGGTGAGCAAAGAATTTGACTTAACAGAAGGTGATGGGGGGAGAGGGTGACACCCTAATGAGCATGATGTACTTTCATGAACACATCAAAGTCAATCACTAAACTGACCTTGAGAAGGAGGAAGGAGGGGGGAGGGGGGTGGGGTGGGAATTGGGGAAGGGTTAAGTGAGAAATGTGTGCATGTATGCCTTTATCAGCTTGTACCTAACAAAGATGTATGATTACAATGCACCAATTAAAAATAAAAAATGAGTTACATTTTTGCAACCTGCTCCAAATAACTTTCGCATATAATCCTATTTAATCCTAACCACAACCCCACCAAATACATACTCATCAAATCATTATCCTCATTTTACAGATGAGAAAACTTAGCCCAAGAGGGTAAGTACTACTACAAGTCCTCTGACTCTAAACCCAATGCTCTTTCCATAGTGTCGACTGCTTCAAATTGTTAGAAATAGCAAATTTTGTGTGAGGTGAGTAGGTGGCAGAATTTGGGTTTTAAGAACAGCAATTACTCTGGGAAACTGGCAAATCTTAATTCAGAGAACCTGACTGTGCTTATATCTGTTTGCAGGTTCCTCAAAGGCTAGTCATCATACTGTCTCCACTATGTAACACTGTGTCTGAGACTGCAGGCTTTATGTGAGTCTTGGTTAGATGAGTGAAATATAATTGAATGCACACATAATTTATAATTAGACAGTGCCTTTTCTTGTTTCCCTAAAGAAGTGTTTTTCAAGCTATGCAACTCAGAAAGTCCCAAAATAGCTGGGCGTGGTGGCACAAGCTTGTACTCCCAGTACTTGGGAGGCTGAGACAGGAGGATCCCAGATTCACAACCAGCCTCAATTACTTTGTGAGGCCCTCCACAACTTAGTGAGACCTTGTTTCAAAATAAAAATAAAAAATAGGACTGGGGGTGTAGCTCTGAAGTAGAATGTCCCTGGGTTCAATCCTCAGTACCAAAAGAAAAAAAAAGAAAGAAAGAAAGAAAATGTTAATAGGTATACCATAAGAGTGAGTTTTACTAGTAAGTAAGTTTGGGAAATGTTATTTATTAGACACTCTTCCAGAGAATTTATAATGCATATTAGCTTACTAGAGGTTCTAAGAGATCCAGTAGTAGAAAAACTTGTTTAATTTTACCTAACCAAGTACAAGTACTTCCCAAACATTTGCCCACAGAAACCATTCTCCTTCCTTCTTTCCTTCCTTTCTTTTCTCCTTTTCTTTTTTTTTTTTTTTTTTGGTTGTTGTTTTGAGGTTTCTATATATATATTATAAAATAGTTTCTTGAAAATTTAAAAAAGCAAAAGTATTCTATAAATTTTGAAGGCTGGCCTGGACCTCTGTGTTCACCTAACCTGGAACCTGAGCCAGGTTCCAGAACACATTTTGCTGATTATTTGTTGATTTTGGGGATCCTTACTGAATGTTTTGAAGGATAACTTATGTTATCACCTGAAAGAATAAATCACTACTTCTTCATAGTGGAGGTGTCGATAATCCTTCCCTTGAAATGAGACAGTGTGGGATGACATTGAGTCAGGGCCTTACATCTTAGATTCTGTCCATGGCTTCCACATATATCTGTGTGACTATAGGCACACCACTTTGTCTCCCTGGGCTTCAGTCTTCTTGTCTTTGCAATGGGGATGATCATAAAGTTTCTGACCTACCAACATATCCCCTTCTTCCCTTTTACAGAATTATTTTAACATCCTCTACACATCAGTGTTTTGTGGAATACAGTTTCAAAAAGAAAAGAACCCTTTAAAATTAAAACTAAAAATGTAATAGTGGCAGAATGATATCCCAAGGCAGAAAAAAAAAAATTCTAGCACAGGAACAATCTTTTGAAAAAGTTAAGAGACAGGAGTGGAGAAAAAGAACTAAAGGTCACTTGGCATGAGATGGATGAGATCCAGAGGGACCAAAGAATCCTGGATATAATGACCCATCAGACATGCTCCAGGTAAAGGCGTTGAGCAGAAGCCCAGAAAAAGAAGGGGTCAATATCAAGAAGATTCAATGTCAGAAAAGAAGAAACTAAATATCAAAGGAAACTGAAAGTAGTTTGGAAGCAGAGATGGAAGTAGACACCCATCAAAAACAGAGTGGTCTTAGCAAGTACTAGTCTCTGCAGGGGAGCTGGAGCTGAGGACCATGAGTTCAGTCCTAAAAGCCCCGGTGAATAAGGTGGAACTTCAACCCTAGAGAAGGCCAAGTCCTGAGACAAGAATATGGGCAAAAAGAAACAAGTTGGGATCTAATGACTATAAGCATGATATACTATATAATACTGTATTCTCTTTTATAATATTGTATTGTGAGCATAATGCAATTAACAAGGGGCCTGCTACTAGAACCAAAATTTGGAGCTTCTACCTTCATTCTCTCCTGCTCTACACAGGGCACACAGAATTGCTGTCATTTCTAACATATGATGAGGGCCTGGGAACTGACTAACCCACATTGCTTGGGCTCTGGTCCCCACAGCATGTCAACAGGTTCTTCCAGGGAACCTCCCATTCTTTCATACTTTTCTCTCCCCCAAACATCTACTCCATCCTTGACCCCCCTCTGTCTGAGCCAAAGACTTAGCCTTCTACTTCCTAAGACAATGGTGACAACCAGAATGGAACTCCCTCAGCTTCCTACCACCCTGTTTTCTTGTATTCATATTCATTTCTGTTTCTTTTCCACCTGCTGGAAGCAGGAAGAGCCCCTCCTCCCATCCAAGGTCAGCCCTCTTTATTTCCTCCCTATCCCATCTTGTGTGTGTGTGTGTGTGTGTGTGTGTGTGTGTGTGTGTGTGTGTTGGTGGGGAAGGGTGTGCTACAGGGGATTGAATCCAGGAGCACTCTACCTCTGAAGTACACCTTCAGTTCTTTGTATTTATTTATTTATTTTTATTTTGAAACAGAGTCTCACTAAGTTGCTGAGGCTTGCCTTGAACCTGCGATCCTCCTGTCTCAGCCTCCCAAGTACTGGGATTACTGTGCACCACCACACCCAGCTCCGTAGCCCATCTTAAAGACAATTTTTCTCCCCAGTTGTCACCCTTCTCATCTCCTTTTCTATTGGCTCTTACCACTAGAACTTAAATAGTCTCACCTTTCAACTCCACAGATAATCTCTAACTATTACACTCCACATCCCTCTACTTCAAAATTTCTTGAATTCATAAGCCTCCCAAACTCATTGTCCTCTTATATTTTCCCTCCTGAATTCTTTTCTATCTCTGGGACTCACTCTCCTCCATTCCTTACCTCCAGTCCACCTACCCTCAGGCTGCTGCAACCCGGCTTCTGCCAAGCATCCCACTAAAACTCTTCTGGCCAAAGACCTCCCTATTGCAAATGGACCATTTTCATTTCTACCTTATTACATATGGTCTGAGCAGCATTTGACACTCTGACTGTCTTCTAAAGTCATTTCCTTTGGCTTCTAAGACACCAACACTTTTGGATTTTCTCCTGCCTCTCCAGTTACTCCTTCTTGATGTCCTTCAAGGGCTCTTCTTTTTCTACCTGTTTCTTCACTAATAATCTTTCTCAGGGTACTTACTCTTCTTCTCCCCCGCCCCCTCAATCTACTCAGCTTTCCTGATTGATCTCCTAGGACTTCAAGGATCCTCTCAGTGCTGGCTCCCTTCCTATCTCTTGTCTTCAGAACTAAATATCCAGTGGCTCAGGAGACATTTATGTGTGCTTCCATAGCATTCCAAAAGCCATATCTAAACTAGTCATTCCCCCTAACTCATCCTGCTTTCCTAGAATCCCCTTCTCCAGTGACCACTCAGTAGGTCAGGGAGTGGATCAAGAAGCCCATTGTCTTCCCAGAAGGTGCTATCATCAGAGCATATTTTCCCCAAGTCCCCTCCAAACAGATGTCTACATTGCAGCAGAGTGATCTGTTAGAGCCACAATCCAGTGATGTAATTTCCCTGCTTGTCCTGAGGGAAAAAGAGATTCATTGTATAGTTTGTTTGGTTTTTTTTGGCGGTACTGGGGATTGAACTCAGGGGCATTCTACCTTCGAGCTATACCCCCAGCCCTATTTTTTTTTATTCTATATTTTGAAACCAGTTCTCACTAAGTTGCGGAGTGCCTCACTAGGTAGCTGAGGCTGGCCACGAACCCGGATCCTCTGGTCTCAGTCTCCCAAATGCTGGGATTACAAGCGTGGGCCCCCACGCCCAGCTCATTGAATAGTTTTAAAGTCCAAACTTCTTACTAAGCACACACAGATTTTCTTTGGCCACGCCCTATCTTTCATTTGATACTAAAGCTAAATAATAACCAACCCTTGTTATGTATTAGGTCAGGCGCCCTTCTAAGCACTTGTACAAATTAGCTTTATTGTTACTCACAATAATCCTATAAAGCAGGTTCTTGGATCATCCCTCTTTTACAGAGGAGGAAATGGAGGCAAAAAGATATTAAGCACCCTGATCAAGATCACAGCAGAGTAAGAATTCAAACTCAGGTGGTCCAGCTTTGAGATTAAGACTTTAACTGCTATGTTATATTGCCAAAACAGAACTATTGAGTTCCTGGAATGTACTAGGCTCTGCTATCCTCTGGTTTTACACACACACACACACACACACACACACACACACACACACACACACACACCATACTTCTTCCTCATATGCCTAAGTAACTCCTACTCATCATTGAGATCTTTGTATATAAATCCACTCTTTTGGGAAGCCTTTTCTGATCTCTCTCTCCTAAAGCTGGTGCCTCTCCCAGGGCCCCCCAGTGTCCTGTGTGTGCCCCCACCACAGCACTGCCACGATGCTAGTTACTTGCCCACACCCTCCTAAACCAAAAGGCCTATGGACTGTGTCTTGGTATGCAGCAGTGTCTCCAAAGCTTCTCAACCTGCCTGGTGCATGGTAGGGGGCATGGCAGGGTATGGTAGTTCCTGAATAAATACAAAGTGAATGGGAAAAAGCAACAGCAGACAAGCCAACTTGAGGCCAAGTTGTCTAGATACTGGTCTAGGGCTGTTTAAATTCTCCCAGGCCTGACAGAGAGTGGTTCCCAAATATAAGTGCAGGGCTGAGCCTGTGAGTGAGGGTTTTGGGATCCCAGCTGTTGGGACTAAAAAGAGATTTTGGAGAGCCAGGAGGAGACTAAAACTTTAGCCTTGATAGGAGCCTGAACAGATCTTATAAGGGGGCTTAGGCTATGAGAACAAACGAAAGCAGATAAGCAGGAGAAGGGCAAAGGATTAAAGAGAGCATTATTCTGGGAGGTTAAAATCAAGTGGAGAGGGTGGGAATATGATCTGGGAGCTTGATCTAAATTTAAACTAGGAAGTTTAAGGTTCTCCACCCCACATAACAGAATTGGAAAATGCAGCTAAGTTAGAGAGTAGCCGTGGTACCTTTAGAGTGAATTTGTATGTGTGTGGCTTGGAGTGTGCTCTGGAAGATTGTAGGCATTCACTTCTTATGGGTAAGGGACAGACAGTCTTGTGTTTCTTTGTCACTTTAGAGAGTAGTGTTGGAATCCACGTGACAAAGGGTAAAGAGGATAAACCTCCTGTTCTGGCTGAAGGTCCATTAGCAAACCTTTGATATGTTTTCTGGATGAAGATTGATCTTAGGTTATAATCACTCCATTCACCATCTCTTAATAGATGCTCGAGTCTAAGGGAGATACAGATTAAGAAAGCATCTCAGTGAGAAAAATCACTGCAGTTACCACCACAAGCAGTAAAAGATCAGAAATAGCAGAACCATGCCATGTTTGTGAGTCTATTTTAACTAACATTCTTATTAATAATAAATTGTATAATTGTTTTAAACATTCTTCTTTATACTGAATTTTATTAATTTTTTTTTTTTTTTTTTTTTTTTTTTTTTTTTTTTTTTTTTTTTTTTTTTTTTTTTTTTGCGGTACTGGGGATTGAACTCAGGGGCATTCTACCTCCGAGCTATACCCCCAGCCCTATTTTTTACTTTATTTTGAAACCGGGTTTCACTAAGTTGCGGAGTGCCTCACTAGATAGCTGAGGCTGGCCGCGAACCCGGATCCTCCGGTCTCAGCCTCCTGAATGCTGGGATTACAAGTGTGCGCCACCACGCCCGGCTGAAGTTTATTAATTTGAAATGTCTAGTGAGACTCATTTCAGAAACATTAATGTGAAATAAGAGTAAGTCCTAGGTTGGATATAGAAAAGAGTTTGCAGCTGGGTATGCTGGTACACACCTGTAATCCTAATAGTTGGGAGGCCAAGACAGGAGGATCACAGGTTTTAGGACAGCCTCAGCAATGTAATAAGACTCTCAGCAACCTAGCAAGACCTTGTTTCAAAACAAAAAATAAAAAGGTATGGGAGGTGGCTCAGATAGAATGTCTTATTTTCTCCCTCTGGGAGTCTTGTGGCATTTTGTTGTTATTGTTTTTGTTAGGTGAGTATAATATATAAAAAGTACTTAGAACAGTGCCTGGCTTATAGGAAGAGCTATTAAATGTTAAATGTCATGCTATGCTTACACTAAAATTAAAACTTCAAGAAAATATTTTGCCTCCATAAGAACAAATTTTTGTTGGACACAATGATGTATGCCTATAATTCCAGCTACTCAGGAAGATCTCAAATTCAAGGTCAGCCTGGCAATTTGGTGAGATCCTGTCTCAAAATAAAAAAGGATGGGGAGCCAGGCATAGTGATGAACATCTGTAATCCCAGTACTTGGGAGGCTGAGACAGGAGGATCACAGATTCGCTGCCAGCCTCAGCAACTTAGTGAGGCCTTCCACAACTTAGTGAGATCCTGTTTCAAAATAAAATTTTAAAAAATAGGGCTGGGGGTATAGCTCAGAACTGGAATGCCCCTGAGTTAAATCTCCAGTACTAGCACCACCAAAATTAAATAAATAAATAAATAAATAAATAAATAAATAAATAAATAAATAAATGGTAGGGATGTAGCTCAATGGTACATGTTAAACATTTGCTTAACATGAACATGCCCCTGAGTTTAATTTCCAGTAATACACTCATATACACACACACACACACACATGAAATACATTATTTTTTTTTGGTGTGTGTGGTATTAGAAACTGAACCCAGAAGTCTTCTACCACTGAGCTACACTCCCAGCCCTTTTTATTTTTCATTTTGAAATAGGGTCTCACTAAGTTACCATGCACTGGCCTCAAAATTATGATCTTCCTGTCTCAGCCTCCTACATACTAGGATTACAGGCATGCACCACCATGGCCAGCGAACATAAATATTTTTATTAAATACTTTTAAAATCTGTGTCCAGTTGTTGATCAATAGGTATAGTTGATGAAAAAGTTCTATAGCTCTGTTGTACAACAATATGCATGTAGTAAACAATATGTTATCAACACACTAAAAATTGAGGATAAACTTGTTACACATTTTTTACCACAATTTAAAAAAAAAACCTGTGCCCAACTGGTGCTGTTAATTGAAAGTAAGTCTATCTATTCATTAAAGTAATTCCAGACAAATTTCTTACTGGAAATTTCCAGTGAATGACAGTAATGAGGGTATTGGTGTTGCTGGAGTAACACTAGCTGCTGTAATAAACTTCTATTGTTTCACAGCTATTATACATTTTAGGACCTATTTTGCTCTCGTGTGGTTTTTGTTTGGCAGGCAGATTTCTTCCAGATGGTGATTTGGGGACCCAGTTTCAATGCATCTGTGGCACCAGCTCCCCAGGGCCTCATTTTTTTGTATCTCCAGACAGATGGTGGAGAAGGAAGAAGAGATAGCTGATAGAAAAAGCGCATCTCTTTTTTAAAAATCTTGGCCCAGAAGAGACAATGGTTACTCCTGCTCACATTCCATTGACCAGTACTATTACATGGCCATACCCAGGAGCAAGGGAAGCTGGGAAATCTAGGCCCTGACTCAGCAGTCATACTCAAGCAACAGCTCTAACCATGTGAGAGAGAACAAATTTTGTTGAACATCTAGCCATATCACCATAGCACTTGAAAGTAATGTCTATAATAAAAAGAGAGAGAGAGAAAAGAATGTCTATAAACATGATTAGTCTTAATTTCAGACTTCTCACAAAATCAAAAATCAAACTGTCATTCTCTTCAGTACTCTAAATGTACATTAATGGCAAAAAATCTTTTAAAAATCATTTAAGGATTCTCTTTATTTAAAAAAATTTTTTTTGTTTTAGTTTTATCATGTCCTCAGTTTCCATAAGTCATGTTTATGGCCTGGTAGCACACTCTTTGTAAGCCCAGTAGTTGGGATCCCAGTAGAGAGAGAGAATAATAGTTCCTGAGTTTGCATTAAGGATGAGGTTTTGTTTTGTTTTGTTTTGTTTTGTAGTACAGGAGATGGAACCCAGGGGCATTCTACCTCCAAGCTACACCCCCAACCCTATTTTTTATTCTTTATTTTGAAACAGAGTCTCACTAAATTGCAGAGGGCCTCACTAAGTAGCTCAGGCTGGCCACAAACCTGCAATTCTTCTGTCTCAGGTTCCCAAGTCCTGGGATTACAAGTGTGCGCTATCATACCCGGCTTAAAGGTGAGTTCTTAAGAAATAAAAATGAATGGAGATAAGGCATCACAAATATGAGGAGGGATAACAGGATTTTGACTTCTTCCTGTTTGAGGAAGAGATTGACCCAACAATTTGGGTGAATCATCTGAATTTGTATACTCCCTGTTTTTCTGTCGTAAGTAACATGTAGTCGTATGTACATTTATTTTTTTAATGTGCCTTTATTGATGCATTATGTCTCACATCAAATGTAAATCATGATGCCATTGACATAGATGTCATATGTGCATTTATATTGTCATTATTTTAATTGATACAAATACTGATTAACAGTAACTAAATAATAGCTTACTATGTAATATTTTTATTTATTTATTTATTTATTTATTTATTTTTGTGGTACTGGGGATGGAACCCAGGGGCTTCTACCTTTGAGCTACACCCCCAGGCCTATTTTTTATTCTTTATTTTGAAACAGGATCTCACTAACTTGTGGAGGGCCTAAGTAGCTGAGGCTGGCTGCAAACCTGCCATCCTCCTGTCTCAATCTCTCAAGTACAGAGATTACAATTGTGGGCCACCACGTCCGGCTCCCATCTCCCCTTTTATAATAAAGTTCATCCCAGTCTTCCTGCTCTATGTGGACCTCTCTCCACCTCATCAGCTTCAAGGACCCAGTAGCTTCCCCCAAATCAGTCACTTAGTCTTGTTGGCTTATTATGCTGTATGAATGAGTTTCAGTCAATATATCTCTTCAAGGAGATACATTGTCTTTTATCTCTAATTGTTGATGAAAGGAGTTGTCAAGGAAAGGAATTTCAGGCATAATCAAGCAGGTAAAGCAATCTTTGTGGAGACAGGGAGACTCTGGAATGGCCTACCCACACTCTGAATGAAGAGTTAATCATTGTCCCATATGATAAATGTGACAGGGTCTCTGCTGAGCCGAATCCTTGTTCCTGTCCTTGAAGAAACAATAGTTTTAGACTGAGAAGGATTCCTCTGAGATGTGGAGGACAAGCTTCCCTCAACCAACTTACTCAATTTTCCTGAAGAAAAAAAAAAAAAAGGTCACTTCTATGCAGCCAAATTAGGCCAGAAGCTAAGGCCTCCCTGCTTACTCATGTTTCTGATCGGATTTCTGGGTAAGACCAACTATTTAGTCAATGGTTGAATGTTGGCTGAAAAGCTCTTAGAGAAACACAGTCTGAAGAATCAAGACTGAAATAGAGTAAGTTTTTGTTTTTGTTTTTAACAATAAAATGCCCCTGCGCAAGTGCAACAACTAGGTCAGGCTTTCGAGGAACAAAACTTCAGTAGTACTTAGATTTTGTTAGAGACAACTCATACCCCAGGCTCTATCCAGCAGATAAGGTCTTTCTGGATGGTCCTTTGTGTAACCCAGTAGATCAGAGTTCTCTTTGGATGGACCTGGAACTTTGATATGAGGCATACCTAAAGTTGAGGGAGTGGTCATCAGTCCAGGATGGCCCCTAGTCTGTCCTCAGAGCCCCTCTGTCTCCCAGACCTTCCCCATACTCCTTCCAACATGGGTTACGCCCTCATCTCTCAATCCTAACTTACCTCCTTTCACCCACAGTTTCTGGGTATATCTATCATGGATTCTCAGAGGGGTCTTCATTAATTACAGTTATAATTTTAATTACATATTCAGATGATAAGCCTTATTTTCCTACTTCTACTTTTTAAATATCCTTAAATAGGATTTACTTTCTTTGCTAATAAATCATATCTTTGTCATACTTCTTTGGACAGAATCACAGGGCTTCATAGATATCATTCCTATCAGATCTCTTGACTCCCATTTTTGTAATTTTTTTTCAGTAATGGGGATTGAATGCAGGGGTGCTCTACCACAGAGCTACATCACCATCCCTTTATTTTTTTCATTTTGAAACAGTCTCACAAAGTTGCTGAGGCTGCCTTTAAGCTTGCCATTCTCCTGCCTCAGCCTCCTGAACCATTTTTATAATTTAGACCAATCACTTTCACTGACATTTTAATCAATTTCTCAGTGGAGGAATAAACTTTGTGATTTTTTTTTTTTGAGAACTCCAGAAAAACAGTATTTACTTTTTTGGTTGATGTGATAGAACACATTATCTTTGAACTCTCAAATATCAAGATAAAATTTGGGGAGAAATTTCACAGTGGAAGACCCAGGCTTTACTGCTGCTCTGCCTTCAGACCTCTCCATTCTCTAAGTTCAACCTTTTTTATTCTTTTCCCAGGTTCTTAGTCCAAACTTGTTTTTGGCCACAGGGGATTTAAGAAAGCTGAAAATTAGACTTCTGCCAGTTAAGCTCTGTCTGGACACATTGTGTGGATCCAGTCACTGAGTTGTGATCTGCTTCTCTGTATCTCTCATCTATTACTCCCTCTTCAATGACCGAGTCTCGACTCCCACTCCCGTATTTTCTATGGGCCTTTACCTTGGTCTCTATTCCAATTAGGAATATGTGTGACTGTAAGCAACATAAATCCCAATACTGGCTTAACCACACTATTGTCATGTAACTTTTTTTTTTTTTCTCATGACAAGAAGTCTGGAGACAAGCCATTCAGGGCTGGGACATGGCTGCACGATGTCAAAGCCCCAGCCTGCTGCTTATTTGCCATCTTGAGCACATTGTGCTTCATCTGTATATACGGATGCAACATGCAGTATGCTCATATTCAAGGCTGGGGGTGGAGGAGGAAGAGAAAAGGTTCTTGCCAGTTTTGCTTATCTCTATTTACCAGGAAAGCAAAAGAGTACCACAAAGCCTGCTCATATTCTCAAGATATTCCTTAGTATCTCTTGGGTTAGAATTGGATCACAGGGCCACCCCTGACAGCTAGGGAGGGAGGCTAGAGAAGATTTGGTGGTGGCAAACAGTAGTATTTTGGGGGTTCCCACTCTAGTTACTCTAGATTGAGACCCATATTACTCTTGTCCTCCTGGTAAATAGAAAAGCATCCAGAACCTTAGACTCATACCAAAACAGTACTATCTCTTCCTGGCCTCCCTACTACCAAATACTTGTGTGCTTTCTCCTCATTGCTCTGACATGACTACATGGCTAGCACTCTCAGGAGACTGCCTCACTCAACAGCTTCTCATTGTCTTAGGTGAGCTCACCCTCAAAGCATCCCCCTTATGTCAAGTACTTAGTGTGAAACTCTGAGCCCCCTGTTACAACTCCCCAAGCCAGGCTGGTCAGTAGGGCTGCACTCCTACGATTACTATAGAACAAATTTGCTCCTGGGTTTCTAGGATTATACCTAATACATGGCAAGTCCTCAATAAATGTCTTTCTGAATGAATGAGTGCTCAGTTCTACCTAATGGACATGGATGAGAGCAAAAAATTAGACAAAGCCAAAACTTGGGAAACATTGATAATTCTTTGTTCTATATGACACTCTGGGAGTATATGTTTCTATGTGATGAAAATTTGCATGTTGATGATTTTTTTTCTTCAGTTGCTATGCTACTTACAGAACATTGAAGGAAACAAGATTTTTTTTCTCCTTTTCTTGGAGCCTTAGGAAAGAATCAAGCACATATTTTCACATTACACTGAGAGTTCAGAACCTTTTTTTGTTAACCTTCTGTGCGTGCAATTTCAATGTTCCTGATTCCATGAACCATGATATATAGACACGGATAATCGGTGGCAGATGTATGTATCTTTCTTTAGACTAAGCTTAAGGAAATATGATCTAACCAAAGAATGAATAGCTTAAACAAACATTGGTATTTGTGATCAGCCTTTTGGATAATACTTAAAGGAAAATACTTTTTTTGTTCACAAATAAAAGCATAAAATTAAATAAGAAAAATTACAAACATATTTAGGAAAAAAAAGCCCTTTTACTTTGTACAGAGTAGAACTTTGACAAATATTCTACATGGATGGCCCTTCAAATAGAAAAATTAGTAAGAAACCCTTGTGGTTTCTTATTATTTGTTGTGGTAACAGCCAAGAATCTCTGCAGTGTGTGTGTGTGTGTGTGTGTGTGTGTGTGTGTGTGTGTGTGTGTAAATATATATCTTACTCATCCTACATTACCATGATATTCTAATTATAGCTTCTACTTAGCATTACTATCACATGCATAAATGTAGCCAAAACTGGAGCAGAGGAACAGAGAATACAAAGTCTCCAGACAAAATGGAAACTCCTGTGTTTCCCTTTGTAGACTTACTAGCTTCTAGGAAAAGAAAAACAGTAATTATAGAGTGAAGGTTATTAGAGAAGTTGCAAATATATCACTGATAAAACTACTGGTACTGATCGTCTTGCTTTTTACTAAATTATCTTAGGAATAAAAAAAATCAGAGGATGTAAGACAGGTGTGATAGTGCATGCCTGCAATCCCAGTGCTTGGGAAGCTGAGACAGGAGGATCACAGGTTCAAGGACAGCCTCAGCACTGTAATGAGATTCTCAGCAACCTAGCAAGACCCTGTTTCAAAACAAAAAAATAAAAAGGGCTGGGGTTGCAGCTTGGAGGTAGAATGCCCCTGGGTTCAATCTCCAGTATATCTCACACACACACACACACACAATCAGAGGATATGACTTCAATGTAAATGTATATGAGATGATTTACTACAATCATCAGGTGGTTCTTCTTACAATATACTTGTAAATTTCTAAATCACATTCTCATCAACATTTTCCAAGGGAGAGCCAGGCTCTTGATGGACAGTCACTACTGAAATTTTCTAACCTTATCGATTGACCCAAATTATAAGTGCTTAGACTCGTAATGTGTTGTAGCATTTGTAGAAAAGTGTAGGCATTGAGTAGCTTATTGGTGATTGACTCTTGTATTAAGTCTTCAGGCAAAATATTCTCCCTATTAACTCAGCTCTGTAAACTTCGTAAGCTTGACTGTGTGCTAGGATGAAGTTTTTGAGCTGTGTATGTATGGTTTCCTTCTTCATTTTATATTCAAGAAGTAGTAGGCCCAGTGCTTCTTTGTCTCAGGCAAGTATTAATATGTCACAAAAAGGAAAGCAGAAGTGGCCTTCAAGATACTTCTCTTCTTGGCTTTTATTTCCAACCTCCCAAACCCACAGAAAAGTCCATGCTGGATCTGCTAGAGAGAAAAAGGAAGTGGGTTCATCTCTGGTGGAGGAGGGAGGGTGTGCCTTTCCTCTTTCTTCTTCTTTTTTTTTTTTTCTTTTCTTATTAATGATATTGAGGATTGAACTCAGGGCCTTATACATGCCAGGCAAGTGCTCTACCCCTGAGCTACATCCCCAGCCCCTTGTGAGTGCACCTGGAAAGTGAGATATCTGTCCTTCTCCTGCCTTCTCTCCCCTGGTAGTGCCAGGAGATGCCCAAGCATTTCTAGCTCACCAAAGACCCCTGTCTCCATGTGTGGTATGAAAGTAGCAGACTTCCCAGAGCTGAGGAATTCTGGGGACTAAGACAGTGGTGAGCACTTCCATGAAATCCAGTATGGGCAATGATGTCTGAAATCCCCTTGATTTGAGGGTAGGTAAGACCTCTGTGCTTCCTCTAGGGGGTTGGGAACAGGATGGAAAATCCCAACAATGACTAAGGTTGACTATCTGCTTTACATCAAGGAATGGGACACTCAGACAAAATTGTTACTTTAAGAAAAAAAAAATATGATTTTTTTTCAAAAATGAGGTCTGGGGATTGAAATTCATAAATTAAATGTTGATAGGTACTAGAAAGCACAGAAGAGGGAGATCTACCTCCAGATCTTTCTGGAAAAGGATAGTCGTCCTTTTCTCACCAACAACTGGTTTTCATTGTGCTGGTGGACTTTTAAATATATAGCCCTAGCTGGGCGTGGTGGCACACCTTTGTAATCCCAGTTGTGGGAGACTGAGACAGGAGGACTGCAGGTTTGTGACCAGCCTCAGCTACTTAGTGAGACCCTCCACATCTTAGTGAGATCCCATTTCAAAATAAATAAAAAATAGGGCTAGGGGTATAGCATGGAGATAGAATGCCCAAGGGTTCAATCCCCAGTACCACAGAATGAATAAATAAACTAATTAATTAATTAATCAGTGAATAAATAAATAAATATACAGCCATGTATCATTGCTCAGCCTCCCCATTCACTCAGTCATTTCATTTGTTCTCTCACTCATTTGTTCTCTCAGCTCACAGACAACATTCATTCTCCAAGTATATTTCCTGTTATGTGTGCCCATAAAACACTTTCTTTAATAATACTCAGCATCTAGCCAGATGTGGTGGCAGAGGCCTGTAATCCCACTACTTGGAAGCCTGAGACAGGAGGATCACAGGTTCAAGACCAGCCTCAGCAATGAAGTGAAATTCAGCAACCTAGCAAGATCCTGTTTCAAAAACAAAACAAAACAAAAAAAGGGCTGGAGGTGTAACTCAGAAGAAGGCCCCTGGAAGTTGAGCGTGGTAGCACACACTTGTCATCCCAGTACTTGGGAGGCTGAGACAGGAGGATCACAGGTTTGTGGTCAGGCTCAGCTACTTAGTGAAGCCCTCCACAGCTTAATGAGACCCTGTTTCAAAGTAAAGAATAAAAAATAGGACTGGGGGTATAGCTTGGAGGTAGAATGCCCCTGAGTCCAATCCCCAGTACCACAAAAAAAAAAAGAAGGTTCAATCCCTAGTGCCACACACAATCATCATCATCATCATCTTATTACCACACTAAGCTATAAAGTCCATAAAAGAGTTTTGAAAGGACTTTTTTTCCCCAGAGTGGTAAGCCCATTGTTTGTTCAAGTTCTAAAAGGCAGTGTAAGGACCAGAATAGTAAATGAAAACATTAACTATCTATCATGATCCAGCATGGATGCCAATATAGCTTTTCTCCTCCAAATTAAGGCCAATCTGGATTCTGAGTTGTTGCTGTAGAAACAGAGGTAGAAAAGAAAAAGGGAAAGTTTCCCACAAGTACATTCCATTACTTACAGAGGACAGTTTGGTGTTCTCCTCAACACTGGTTCATAATGAGTAAGTAAAGTCACAAAAAACATTCACGACTTCAAGTTTAACTTTTTTCCAATGAGACTCTGATCATTATAGTAATATTTTCTTAGATGTTTAAATGATTGGGGAGACAATTAATTACAGATAGCTGTTGGTTATGTATACTATTCTTAACAAAAAAGGAATATTGCTATTGTATGTTTACCTTCTTTTCTCTAACTAAGGACTAATTCAGGTGTCTTTAATAACTTTTTAAAAAGTGGGGTGGGGGAGAGGGTACTGGGGATTGATACTAGGGACGTTCTACCTCTGAGCTACACTACCAGTCCTATTTATGTTTATTTGGAAACAGCGTCTGTCTCACTAAGTTGCTAAGAGCCTTGCTAAGTTGTTGAGGCTAGCTTTGAACAATCCTGTTTTAGCTTCCCAAGTTCTGGGATGACAGGTGTATGCCACCATGCCCATCTAAAAATAGACTGTTTTTAGAGCAGTTTTAAGTTTATGGGAAAAAAAAGAATGGAAAGTACAGAGTTCCCATACATTGCCTTTACTTCTCTCAAGTTCCCTCTACATCTTACATTAGTGTGGAACATCAATTAAAATTGATGAGGCAACTTTGAGACATTACTGTTAACTAAACGTATAGTTTACTTTAGGATTCACTCTTTGTCTCGTACATCTTGTGGATTTTGACAAATGCATACTGTCATGTATCCACCATTTTAGCAGCATACAGAATAGTTCAACTTCTCTAAAGTGCTCTGCACTCTATCTGCCTATTCCTCTCTCTCTCCCCCTGGCTATGTGCTAGGGCATATATTGGTGCTTTACCGGTCCCAGGAGGACCAGTAAAGTGCTGGGTTCTGTTTTGGTTTTGTTTTTGTTTTTTGTTTTGTTTTGTGGTACTGGGGATTGAACCCGGGGGCATTCTACCTCTGAGATATACCCCCAGCCCTATTTTATTTTTTATTTTGAAACAAGGTCTCACTGAGTCATGGAAGGCCTCACTAAGCTGAGGCTGACTGTGAAACTGCGATCTTCCTGTCTCAGCCTCCCAAGTACTGGGATTTCAAGCATGTGCCACCAAGCCCAGCTTTCTGTTTTGTTCTTGTGTACAAATTATTGGGAAAAGGCTATCATTGTCCAAGAAGGGAATATTGTTTAATGTTTTTAATATTTGTTTTGGGCTTAACATTTACACTTTCAGGAAGGTATGTAATTTCAAAGGGAGAAGTAGAGTTATATCTGAACATAGTTAAATTTTCCCTTGGAAGAAAGCAGATAAATAGATCAGGCAAAGGTTTTCAACTTATCCCCAAGTGTGTTTGAAGTACGGAAGTTTCCTTTCACTGAGAAAATGATAAAAACATCTGCGTATGGGACAATAATATTTAAATGCAACTTAAAATTTTTTCCTCTCTGTATAAGATTAAAGTTTTATAGAATAAATTCTTGGAGTTTGTGAGAACTTTTTGGTGGTCATCCTAACTCCTCATCTTCAGGCAAAAATCACATTCTATTTTCAAAAGTTTTTTGTGAATAAAGAAATATATTACACAAAGTTGAGAATTCATTTCATTGTTTGACCCCCTTATAGAAAAAACTACTCTATCTAGACGCACTGAATTTTCATGATGTGTTATGGTGTGTTCTTAGAGAGAAGAACCCTGGCCAGGCATGGTGGTGCATATGTAATCCCAGGACTTTGGAGGCTGAGACAGGAGGATCACAGGTTTGAGACCAGCCTCAGCAACTTAGCAATACTCTCAGCAACCTAGCAAGACCCTGTTTCAAAACAAAAAATTAAAAAGGGCTGGGGGTGCATCTCAGAGGTAGAATGCCCAGGGTTCAATCCCTAGTAACACACACACACACACACACACACACACAGAGAGAGAGAGAGAGAGACAGAGAGAGAGAGAGAGAGAGAGAGAGAGAGAGAGAGAGAGAGAGATATGCCCCATGTCTTCTGTATAGCAAACCATCACAAATGTTAATATTGTTTGGTTCTCTTCCAGTTTTTTTCTTCTCACAGCTTTTCCCACTGGATCTTACTTCCCATTCTTAAATTATCTTTGCAGAAATGATGAGAAAGCATGAAACTGTCCTCCAGGGTACCAGGCCACTGTGCTTTCTTCTATGGAGGACTAAACCTTAATGTATCTGAGCTTTTGCTTAACAGGTGGCTTAATCAATCAACATGCACAGCTAGCTCCATGAGAGCAATTTGTAAAACATAGCATGGCTCTTGTCTTCATGAGGTTTATCATTTATTTGGGATGACCTCAAACCATAAAATGTGGCCATGGGTATGGGATGCATGCTACGTGCCTTGCATATTATAAATGTTCCCAGAAGGAAGCCTTCCCTGGCTGATCTGGGAGATTCTTCATGGAGGTGTACTGGAGGTGGCTGGGAAGGTTGGACAGGATATGAATGGGAGGGAGAATGACTAGAGCAAAACCACAAAAAGAAACTCCAAGAGCTGAGTAGGAAGAGATGAGAAGGCCAGCAGAGTGGGGTGATAGCAGGGAAGTAGGGGTGTGGACAGCTTTCAAACCAATCAGAGGAGCTAATTTGAGACAGTTATAGGCAAGAGGGAATTGCTGCTGACTTAAAAATATCCCTTTTTAAATCTGCATTCTTGCTGAAAATAATAGAAACAGACAATTTGAGCAGAAAAGATAATCTATTAGTTTATATAGACCTATCTGAAACCTAGGTAAGGATGGAAATATAACTGGTCCTCAGACACCCTGAATCGAGGATGCAAATAATGCTGGGATTCTCCTTCTCTGTTTCCTTCATCTCTGCTTTGTTCTCATGTTTTCTATATTAGAATAATTATC
>PVLC010020498.1:0-28943 GCA_004027655.1 Graphiurus murinus | reverse complement strand
AATGCTGGGATTACAAGCGTGCGCCACCACGCCCGACTTGCCCCAGGATTTCTATATTCCAATCAGAGAAAATTCAAATTGCTGGAGACGATACTCATATATATCATCATTAAAATGTGTGTTCCATTGTTAATTACAAACTGTGAAGGAATTTCTGAGGCACATAACATTGGAATAAAAGGTGACTTTTAAAACCAAGTTTAAAGGTTGAACATATCACATGAAACACTAGTTTACACACAGGAAATGAAAGCAGGAAAATGGGCCCATTAGAAAAACTTTCCTTTAAACAGACAACAACCTTCGTGCGCCCCCTGGACAAGCACGTGGCTCCTAATGAAATGCAGCAATACAGACACAGGACTGTGGCTCACTCATTTGCACGTTAGGCTTGTTTTTAATAGGAATTGAGTCTCGTGATGCACATAATGGAGGGCATGCTTTCCAGGCTAGCAGCTCCGACGTCCACGCTGGCGTCTCCTGGGAAACCTCGCTCAGCATCCCGGTGGGCTGGCTGAGCGGCAGCGTCAGCACCAAGCGTACTGACAGGAGACCGAGGGCTGGGTCTCATCTACAGCTCACAACACGGAAAAAGAAGAAACACAGACCCACGAGAGTATCAACATGCATTATTAGGTCAAGAGCACAACCCACACGGGTTTCTCCTAAGCCGAGAGTACACACGGGAGGGAGGACTACCGGGACCCGAAGCCGTAGTAGTAGGGCTCCTCGGGGCGGAATCCGTAGGCGGTGGCAGGGCGGCCGAGAATGCTGACCGGCTGGCCAAAGCCGTCCATTCCAAGGCTGAAAGAGAAAAAGAAAGGTGCTACGTTGTTCATCGCACAGCCACAATGCAGATCCAGGAGGTAGAATCGGACGTCTCTAAGATTCTCTTTCTAGCAGTCAGAGATTTACAGAGGTATTGTCAACCACTTTTCTTCTTTAAGTTAGCGTAGCCATTAAAATGTATATAAAATATTTATTCCTAAAGATGTGTGTTAAAAACATCAGAAACCTCTGCCATCAGGTATTATTCAAAACAAAGTGGAAGAATCAGAGATCAAACAAGTTTTATTTAATAAATTATTCACAAATGGCTCCTCTGACAATATTAAAAGATTTTGCATGCTTGCTTTTATCATTAATACACTGGTAGGGAATGATACAATTGAAACTGTAGTAAAGAGAGGGTAGCTATATATTATAAGGTCTCTTTTTCATATGAAGATATAGGACTAATCTATTAGTAAGGACAGGCAATTTGAGCTTTATAGCAAACTCTCACCCAGAACCTAATCACATCACAAACCTAAAAGAATGAGATAAAGAACACTACAAAACTTGATCATTACTCAGGTTTGATTTTCAAATCTTTCCTTTGATTCCTTAATGCAAAAATTTGCCAAGCAGCGTATCTTCCTTTCGAGACAATTAGAAATTCTGGCCCAAAGATAACACTCAGAGCCATAAAGACAGCCTGATGCACAATAACTTAGATCATTACAAAGTATTCTCCAGTCTACTAATAAGTTATTTAGAAGAAAGCCTGTTCTCCCAAACACCTTTTAATACCAGGGAAGAGTTCAACACTTAGGAAAACGACAAAGTATCTACATTGCCAGGCAGTACGGCAGCCATAGCATGCTCGTGCATAGCACATGCAGGGGACGCCGGCAGGCTGGATGGAAGCCGTTTATAGCGTGGGAATGTAAGCTCTGAAAAGATAAACACATTTGGATGACTTAAGACTATGTGCCCAGTCTCAATGTAACTAAAAAACATACATCGGCACCAACTTCCTCTCACGTTCAGAGTGAGAGTAAGCTGGAACAGCTTGGAGGTCAGTAGCACTGTCAAGGTTTAAGGAATCCATGTGTGTACCGGGGCAGAACTAGAGTCACTGGGAAGCTGGAAATGCACATGAGACACGGCGTTCACGTGAACCCACCTCTCGGGCACAGAATACGTATGTCAGGTTATTATGGGACTGAGTATCCTGAACACGTTTTTAGACTCCTTCTTTTTCAAAAACTGTGCTTATAATTTCTCAATTTTGGTTGAAAATTTTAACTCTGAGTTTTATTTTGAGATGGTAAAAATAAAAGCACCTCTTCTAATTCTGGGATGAAGGGAAATATTATTCTAGAGGTGGCATAAAAGATGTTTCAGAAATTAGTGGAGTCAGTGAACTCCTGTTCATGGATAGGATATAATGGTGTCAGTTTAAAATTAGAGGAAAAGTTGGCTGTTGAAAACTTTTGTCCTGAAACACTCCAGCTAACTACTCACGCATCTAAACAGATCCTAACTATATAAAGGTTGACTCGATAGCTTGTGGGCTTCAACTAGATCCTCTTTATCCTCCTACTTATTATCTGCTTTAAGCTACTCCTTACATTTTTAGCACCTCCTCTGGGGCTAAAGGCAGGAGACTTTGGTTAAACTCTAACCCATTTTGCCCTCATTTCTTAATCTAGGTGCGATGGTGAAGTCTCTGAAGAATATAGGAAGGAGAGCCACCTGGGGGTCAGGGAGAGACAAGCGAAGGTGCCTTCGAGACAGAGCGTCTCAGAGGACCTCGAGCAGGGCCATCCCAGTTCTACCTAAAAGACGACGGTGCCCAGAAGGGAGTCTGTCGGGCCTGCTGGCCCAGAGCAAGGCCCTTCTTGGCTGTGTTGGTGGAGGAGCCCAGCTCTCCTTGGTGATAAGGCGACCTCTAACGCTAGCAGGAGGACCTGCCCTTCTCGGCACGCTTGTCCTCACTGAGGAAGGGGACTTGGACTCTTACAGACTGAGGCCATTCTACATCCAAATGGCTATGTCTCCTCTTTTTATTTCTATGACTAATAGGCAAACTCATGTTTTGCCAAAAGAGTTAAGAATAAACTTAGGTCTTATCTGATCTGTATGACGGGTGCTCTTGTTATTGTAAATCAGCATTTAAAAAAAAATTGTAAGTCACGTTTTTTTTTCTTTTTATGGCACTGGGGATTGAACCCAGGGGCATTCTACCTCTGAGCTACACACCTAGCCTCAGGTCTTTTAGTATTATGAAAGATCAACTACATCTATAAATTAATATCTTTTCAATTAAATTCACTCTGAAACAACAGTTTGCTTCTTTAATCCCTCTTATTTGGGTCTTTTTAATGTAGTGGGGAAGCTGGGCTTCCCAGAATGCTAAAACATGAAGACAGGTACTCTTTGGGAACATGCAGATACTTATTCTACTTCCTCCCTGGGGATCAGGATGCAGCCTTGCTAATGTGGAGTCTGGTCCTAATCCAAGAGAGCCCAATAGTGGGTTTCCTTTACATGAAAGTGCACAGACCTGTTATACAAGTTCTTGGGAGAGACAGAAACCATGAACAGCCAAGGGCATCATTAAGGCCCAAGTTGTGCTTTCCTGATCCAGAAAGACTTACCCTGGATTAGACAGTGTCAGAGGCACTAGTGTGCCCCACGAGGGACTCTGACAACTAAGGGCCCCCAGGCGAAGTGGGGGCCAGTTCTGCCTCAGATGCCAGCTTGACACTGGGCTATTAATACTGTGATTTAATCCCACCCTGCACTGTGTTTCTTAGCTATCTATTCTCTTCCTGCTGCTTTGAACCCACATTAAAGAGTTTTATGTCCATCTACATTATCATATACAATTACTACTTCTTCTTTAAAGGACTAATTATTTAATACCATTTCACCTGTAGCCTTAATGTTTAGAGAACATATTCTGGACCTCTGAATTACCAAAACACAATGTCTTTTCTGGAAAATAGCTAATTCTAGTCCAATATAAATGGTTTATTGTTTGTTATGAAAAGGTGGTTAGGAATGGTAAAGTCAACAAATGAACCTGATATTTTTATGGCCCAAGAACAATGTTTTTTGGGTACCTAGAAAGAAAAATGAAACATTATTTGCAGTGAAAAGTTAAAATCTAACAGCAAATATAATACCATATCTAGAGTTTGTTTTATAAATTTAGAAATCTATTTGACACACAGCAAGCAAAGACTGAATTTTCTATAACATCTATTCAACTTGAAACAAATTCTTATAAACACTCATTAGAATTCTGAACTTGAGATGACTCAGAGCGGGGTGACAGGACTCTGGGAATGACAAGTGACGTGTCACATGCAGCGCATGACAAGGAAGGGCAGCCAGTGAGGAGCCCCGGCCGGAGCTGGCGCTGCTACGGAAGGGAAGAAGTCACCTACCTCTGGCTGTTTGGGAGGCTTACTTAGTGCACATTTGTAAAGCACTTTGAAATCCTTGGATGGAAAGTGCTGCATAGGTGAAAAGTATCATCATTATTTTATTAAAATAATGAAATAGATGAAAGCAACACAAGTCTTTTTCTTTCTTTTAAATTCTTAAGTCAGCAATATAAATACAGAGCAAGTAATAAATTCATTAGTGGATGCTACAAAAAAAAAAAAAAGAGAGAGAGAGAGAACAAATTCAAGCCAAATTCTTTCTTTCATAGGCTTATAGGATTTTGACTTGGACAATTTTAGGAGTACTCTTGTCTAAACTTCCATTCACAACATGCTAGACAGAGTCCCCAGCTCCCCTGTGAACTTCTCCAGAGGCGAGTGCTCACTACCCTGGGGTGGCGGTTTGGTCCACTTATGGGTGCGCCAGACTGTTGGAGAGTTTGTACATTCATCTGAAGTCCAGTTCCCGCTCTCGGAACCACCCTCTGGAGCCACCGAGGGGTCTGAGTCTTCCTTGACACCCTCATTCACCCAGGGCTGTCTCAAGTCTTTACCATCTCATTTACACTCTAAAATCACTTTTTCTAGTGTTTACCTTAAACTGAAAAGGCCCAAATTAACATACTACCAGTTATGGTCTTATGTGGTCTAAAACCAGTACAAAATATGATGAGATCCTACCTCTGATCTTTTATTAATGTAGGCTGAAACTGTATTGATCTTAAAAATTATAGAGCATCATTATAAAGTGGGATAGGATTGAATGTACATGGATGTGTACAATTATGTGTGCTTATATACACATGAAAACTTCACTTGTAACTATTAGGTTGAATTTCATCTTTTTAGTTTGGGTCTGTAGTTAGGGATTCTTTTTAGTCTGGGCTTGCCTTTAGGGAATATATTCTTCCCAAAATAAAATTCTTCATTTCAGTATTTTTATAAATAGGAAATGGCAAGTCCTATTAACTACTCACTGCTTGTGATTAATAAGGTAATATTAAAGGCTGGGATTATTTGGGGGTTGTCAAGTAAAAGGATTTAACATGAGCTAGTTCCATAGGAGAAAATTTTCTAGTTTATAGCACTCTATGAAATGATGCTAGTTTTCTGGAATACTTCATTCTTTTTATTAATTACTGATACAGAATCAAAATCAGTATGTTTATATTCTTCAGTAGATTAATTGATCATCAGAATAATTTCAGCTTAGGTGGGATTTGTCATAGGAAATTTAGGTCTATGCAACTGTGATTCTTTAATATCCATCTATCCATCCAAACAGTACAAACATTTATTGAATTCTCACAATGTGTTATTTATTAGTTTGAAGCCAATGTAAATTTGTTAGGCAAGAATAAGCCACGGTCCCTGCCCAGAAGCTTTGGAGGCAGCGAACATGGAATGAATATTCTGATACTAAGATGGTATTGCACTGCCCTACTACAGACAAGAGACCAAGTATTTAGCATGATGCAGGTTAGAGATACACACAAACTGCTACAACACAAATATTCTGACACTAAGATGGTGTTGTACTAGCCTACTACAGAGAGAGGAAGACCGAGTATTTAACATGGTGCAGGCTGGAGATGTACACAAACTGCCATGGAAGACATGAAAGACAACGCAGTCCAACTCTAGTGCACCTGTCATCCATTCTGTCACTCAGCACGTGTTTTGTTTAGTGCCCTCCTCTACAGAGTGTAAACCTGTGAGGAACCAAGACAGTCTTGTTCAGGGACATGTCCCTAGCATCTAGCACCACATTTGGCGTGGAGTAGACATTAGAAGCCATTTGAATACACGAGTGGACAGGGCTTGAAGGACAGGAAGGACTTCCCAGGTGAAGGGGATTCCTGAGCGTGGCTGCCTGGGCTCAAGAGAGGAAGGCCTCAGAGCAGCAGCAGATGGATGCTATGGTTGAAGTCTTGGGCTTCGTGGCTGGCTGTCAGCCTAGAGAGGGAGGTGGGGCCGCACGGACACTCTTCCCGAGCCCCGCTGGGAGCCACAATGGTGTCAAGGAAGAGAGCCCTCGCTCTGTGTCTCAGGACGACACCGCCGGCAGGAAAGGAGGCTGGAGGCGAAGCCCGGGGAACGAGGAGAGACTGGCGGAGGTCCAGCGTGGCGCTGAGTCTAGAGGGGCAGCGGCACAGCTAACAACCATCAGAGTGCTCTGTCTCAACGGAGGATGGCTAGTTTCTCTTTTGAAATTTGTTTTTAGTTAAATTTTATTAGTTGGGAACTGGGAATGAAGGGGAATAACTTCAACTTATGACAAATTTCAAGGTTACAGTTAACTGGAATGAGACAACTCTTGTTCTTTAGCATAGGAAAGTGCTTCCTCAAGTAACTGAGAGGCCGTGTACCCCATGTGGATGAGATCAGAGAGCAGAAGCTTACCCGTGCTTCACAGGAAGAGGACATTTGTTTAGAAACTCTTGCATTAAGCAAGGAAGGGTAGGCTGAATTGGATAATGACTACCTAAGAATCCCTGACATCTGTAAAGACTGTAATTTATGGACCAGCCACTAGATGGAGAGCTTGTCTTACCACTGAGTACCTAACATGCACTTCTACAAAGATTTAAAGCTACAAAAGTTTAAAGCAAAGCTCATCAAATAGAAACTTCTCTGCGCAATTTCTTGCTTGCTTGCTTATTTATTTATTTTTATGGTATTGGGCATTGACCTAGGGCGCTCTACCTCTGAACTGCCCCCCCCCACACACACCTCCAGACTTATTTACTTATTTTGAAATAGGTCCTGGCAAGTTACCGTGTGCTGGCCTCGAACCTACAATCTTTCTGTTTCATTCTGTGCATTTAACATCAGATAATCAGTGTCTTCATTTTATAAATATGAAGTAATTTAGTTAGAGCAAGACAGGCTATATACAGACAAGTTCTGTGAATGTGGGAGTCAAGGAAGCTAGGTTAGAAGGAAAGACGACAATTAAAAAAAAGATGCCAATTGCCTCGGTCACTGAGAAACACAATGTGTATGCATACTAAAGTACTACTGTTATAGCAGCTTCCAGTTCTCATTGAACGTGCACCAATAGCACCTTGTCTCCATAAATTTATCTGTAATGAATATATGTATTTTAGGTTACTCAAAGGTATTACATACTGCTTTGGACTTGAACCAAGGTACTGTTGAGGAAATGAAATCTAAGAGCTTAAGCAGTCCTCCAATGAGTTTCACCAATATATATCAAGTTTAGCTGTCATTTTCCATTTAGTTCTCTCTTATTCTTTATCTTTTATATGATTAATTACAAAGTTTTCCTTCATTATGATAAAACTAAAGGTAAAGAATCATATTTTTAGAGAAATCAAAGAGTAATAGTTTTTCAAAAATCAAGGGCAAAATATATGAGCACTAGGAGGCTGTATTTAAAGTACTCACCTGGAGCTTATTAAAAACAACTTCTTTAAAAGGACGCCTGTCAGTTCTAAAAGGAAAGAAACTCCAGCACGGGGACAGATCCTTTCAATTGAGTTACTGTGCTGAGATGCTTCAGATAAAAACTAATTTGTACTAATGATGGAGCATGTGTAAAATAGTCACTAACTTATTCCAAATGGTAAAGAAATCCCATGTCATGAACTCTTCTGATTTCGGTTTATCCTTCTTATACACCTTAATTTGTTAACTCATCTCATCTATTTTAATGATTATAGTTTGTAACGTAGAGGTGTTACAGTAGGCATTTTTATACTATCTTATCAATAATTAGGTTTTCTATTAGACTTCTACTATATTTTGTAGTCCCACTGAGATTCTATGCTTAAGTCTAGTACTTAGGTGTCCTTTCTAATGCTTGTTATTATAGCTGACGATATTCCTTCATGATGGTCTTTTATGTCCTTTGTAATTTTTTATTATGTGTTCAACTCCGGGTTTTTGTTTATTTTCTGGTGGTCCTTGAACTGTAGAGTATTTCTACAGAGACGTTCAGTACTTGTTTATTATTAGGACCTGGCAGTTCTACTGTCATGAAACAACCTGCTGATTTCTTGACTTGGACTCCCTGGGTGAGAGGTGCAGTATAAATCCTGAATTCACTCATGTGCAGAAAAAGCTTGGTCTCTTTTGTGGGTGACTACCTCCCCTACACAGGGCTCTGGTGCAGAAGACAAGTTTTGACCACTTCTCTGGGTTGGTGAATTAAAATCATCTAGTCTTCTTTTCAATGGATAAGAAACAAGCAGCTCTTAGATGTTTCAGGATTTGCAGAGCATGGTGGCATCTAATCCCGGTACTCAGGAGGCTGAGACAGGAGGATCACAGGTTCGTGGCCAGTCTCAGCAACTTAGGCCCTCTGCAATATAGTGAGACTTTGTTTCAAAATGAAAAAGAACAAAAAACAGGGCTGGCGGTATATCTCAGAGGTAGAATGCTCCTGGGTTCAATCCCCAGTACCATTCTCCCTACACACACAAAGAAGTTCCAGGTTTTATATAGGGGGTTCAGTTCTATCTTCCTGTACCGTAGAACCTTCACACATGCCAATACTCCTGTGGGCATTACTTTATTTTTTGGAACCTGGGGTATCCCTCGCCTTTCTTGTGGACTGGGCCCTGTATTATAACTGGTTGTTACAGTTGTGCCCACCATCTTGAGGTGTCCATACAGGAGAGGACCCTTCCAAGTTAGTTCAGCCCGCCATCTTGCTGAAGTCTTTGTCATTTTATAGTGATCAATCTGGTCTATATATCTAAAGAAAGAAGTTATAAACCTTGTATTCTTATGACTCAAAACTGGCTTTCTTGAAGACAGCACTGACCTGAAAGAAATAACTAGGGCTACTAAAAAGTATTTTGTTTTTCCTTATTTATAGTGATTAACAGGAAAAATAATAGGGGCCTAATGGAAGTTGTCAGGTATGATTACCAGGATGAAGAGAGTATTTATTTAAACCTGTAACAGTCTCAGGCTCTTTATAGCAACCTTTTAATGAAGAAACACCATCTAGTCACTTTTAACTTACATTTCTTCAATTAAGTATAGGGACTTCTTGAAAGTGGCAGTTCTATAATACAAGCAATTCCTCATTCCACACCAGCAAATGTTGGAGAACATGCTGAGTGGCTTAAATAACCTCTGGGTCAATAAACCGAGTCATTAGCACCTCTTTTACATAATTGTTTGTCTGTTACTGGTTCAACATTTATATAATCTGTCATAATACCTCGGCTTTTAAGGCACAAAGATCGCCCCTGTGGGCTTGCAGCAGAGACCATCGCAGACACAGCAATGTTTCCTCAGTGATGCCTGAGCTGGGCTGTCCGGTACTGAAGGAGTTAAATCCTGAACACCACAACTAATTACTGTGTAATGCTAACCTTAGTTGCTGGTTCATTTTGAGCCTCTTTAAAATATGAACTGTGTATTTTACCCCTATGCACTCTCTTAATGATTTGTTTTTTTAGACTGAAATCACTTCCAGCCATCAGTTATACTCTTGGTCTCTACACATGCACTTTTCCAAGCACAAATATTTCTTTTTCCTATTGGTCTGCCAGCCCTGTCAGAGCAAATTTTACTTTAAACTAAATGCTATGATACTTAAAACCTCTTGGATTACTCAGGCTGCTAGTGTGATCTATGACCTTCCGAGAATGACAGCTCAGCTCTCCCATTTGCTTACACTGCTCGGGGAGGGGAATGCACATGGCAGAGAGGAGACGGGTCTGAGGCTGAACAGAAGGGCGCTCCTCAACAGAGGAAGGAGGCAAGCAGGCCCGGGAAGCACTGGAGAATACAAGAAACCCGACGTGCGGGAGGCGGGCACCTCAGGCGGAACGCAAAAGCTGATGCTGGTACTAACAACTCCTTAGCTGGACGAACGGGCTAAGTATGAATAATGGCCTTTAGTTACTGGAACTTTAGCACCAACCAGAATCGCAGTCACAACGCCAATGAGCTCGAGAAACTGAATATAAAATTATCCCGAGTACTATGTGAAATGGATTGTATCAATTCCCCATCTTTCTTTATAAAATAGAAATATGACATATGAACAAAATCAAAAAGGGAATATGGCCTTCTCACATGCACACAGCCCTACTGACCTAACACCAGTTTCTCTTAAGTGATAAATTAATGTTAAGTTTTTGCTACAAGTCATGTCTAAATAAATAATATAGTTTGGGAATATTTTTGGTATAGTTTTGAAAATTTTCACTTTCTTTTACTATCTTACAGAAGAGGTAGATAAATGTTTGTTTTTTTTAAAAAAATCTCCAAAATCTTACCAAATATACTATGTTTAATGTAGCCAGGCATGTTGGCACACGCCTGTAATCCTAGGCACTCGGGGAACCAAGGCAGGAGGATTGCAAAACCAAGCCCAGCCTAGGCAATTTAGTGAGATGCTATCTCAAAATAAAAAAATAACAGAAGCTGGGGATGTAGCTTAGTGGTAGAGAGCTCCTGGGTTCCATGCCTAGTCAGTCTGTGTCTGTTGGTCTGTCTGTCTGTCTGTCTGTCTCTCTCTCTCTCTCTCTCTCTCTCTCACACACACACACACACACACACACACACACACACACACACACGATGTCTGTTTCCAATTCAGTTCAGTCTCTTCATTCATTTTGAGTTCATTCATTTGAGTGTTTGGTCAAACAATAGAGAAATTATGTTTGGCCGATAAAAGCAAGCAGTGGTTGACAGGTAGAGAAATTTTTGGTAGCTAAATCAAAACTAAGTAATATTTTTCCAGAACTAAAGGCAAACCATGAATAACAGAAGCTATTTTTTAAGTGCATTAAAGGTGTATTTTAATTACCTGATCATGAAGGTTTGAAAATTGGAATCTAAGTACATTTATAATTGCAAATGTAAAAAAAGCATTTCCTTGGCATATTAGACTTTTTTAAAGATCAGTGTTGGGAGGTGTCCTTTGGTTACTTTCCAGCCACTGTGATTCAGTAATTCTAGTATTAAGCACAGGGAACATAAATGTTTCAGCTATTTAGTATACTCTAGCGCCTTTAGGGTCTCAGAACACTCCACATCAGCGTTACATTTAGAACTACAAAAAGTAGTAAAGTAAATCTCTACCTTTGTCTCATTAACCTTCCTGGTCCTTAAGGATATATTTAAAAAGAATAGCATTAAGTTCAGAGATAGAATGCCTCTGAGTTCAACGGCTAGTATTTACTTGGAGCTTTCTTTGTAAAATGGCCATCACTCTTACCATCTCTATGCCTTGAGGTTATACTTCCACTCTCTTACAAGAACAGTACACTCATGTGTTTGGTGTTGCTTAGAAAGTGCCGGTTCCTGCCACATGGTCCAGTCAAGCGACACTGTCACACCGGGCATGCTTCACACTCATACACGCTCTGTCTGCCTGTACCGGCCACTTACATAAGCCACGGAGACGGCTGCCGAGAGGTAGGCATGCTCCTCACCATTGCTCTAGAGTAACGTCATGGCCGATCAGAGCTTCCTTTTACCAATGTGAGACTGGACTGCTTGTGTAAACAGAGGCGCTCAATCAACCCTGTGGATTCTACGTCATGATTAATACAAACGACACAACACCTTTAGGGATAAAACAACAAGGAGACTCTCGACATGCATTTCGTCTTATTTTATATTTAGTGAGTGTATTTTTAGAGAGTGGAAAATCATGGGCAAGCTTTTGAGTTATTTCTGGGGCATCATCACTTCCCATCATGCACACATTCTAGTTTCCCTTAGAAAAGGGCACAGGTCGGGAAAACACGCAGGGTGGGGCATTTTCATTCTATCAAGTTTGTTGTCTTTGGGGTTGTGCCTACCTGCTAATGTTGACTTAAAAGTGAGGTGAGCAACTAAGACAATTCTTTGGGGGTGCTGAGAAAGCACCATGCATTTTTGACATTATCTGGCTTTCGGCAGTCAGCAGACAGGTGCACCTACATTAGTTGTTTCCACACGATGGCACAGGAACAAACTGGTTTCATGTAAAATACCTCTGGTGCCTCTCTGCTGATGGCAAGCAGCATCTCCCTGCCCAGACTTTGCAGGAAAAAAAGCAAGAGGCAACTGTGAGAAAGCCTAGTAGTTTCTTTTTTCCTTATAATGTATATGGAGAATGAGGTAAGTAGCAATTTTCCAATATTTTTAAAGGCTTCAAAACCAGAAACATTTCTCCAAAAGTCTTTTTGAGACTTTTAAGAATTTCTGCCTATTTATCACACCATCACCCCTGTTCTCCCATCCATCCCTTAATCTCACCATCGACAACAACAAAAATACAAAGACGTGTCCAGTTTCACTACTGCTCTGCACATTCACAAGCATTGAGCCTACAACTCACTTATTAAACATTGAGTCTAGTGTGTGTCAGGTACAGTGGATACAACTGTGTGTGTGTGTGTGTGTTACTGGGGATTGAACCCAGGAGCATTCTACCTCCAAACTACACCTCTAACCCTTTTAATTTTTTATTTTGAAACAGAGTCTCCCAATAGGTTGCTGAGAGTCTCACTAAGTTCCTGAGGCTGGCCTTGAACCCGTGATCTTCTTGTCTCAGCTTCCCAAGTACTGGGATTACAGGTGTATACCACCACGCGCAGCCAGATACAACTTTGATTAGGATAGTCAAAATTCTTATTCTAGAAACTGTATTCTTGAGATTAACAAGTGAAAAATAACAACAAAATGATCAGTGTAGATGGAAAAGGAGCTTCTTTGATATTTTCCTGAGGAAAAGACTCTCCTCAGGAAGTAATATTTGAATTGAGATTCAAATAAGACTCTTCAGGAAGTAATATTTGAATTGAGATTTGAATAAGAAGTCAGTTATTTAAAAAGTATGAAGATAGCCCAAGTGAAGAACAAAGGTGATAAAGTAAGAAAGATGTGGTGAATTAGGAAGACCAAGGTGCCCAGAGAGGTCGTAGTTAGCAAGCAACTGGGACATTCGCAGAGATGAGGCTGGAGAAGTAGGAAAGGGGCAAATACAGAGAGCATGGGGGAATCTTGCATTTCCCGATAGGAGCCTGGGGGTCACTGAAGGCCGGTGGGAGACGCACTCTGACTCGTCTTCACAGCCACTGTGGAAAAAGAACACAACACAACGACAACAGGAGCTCGAGGGAGGTAATCACAGTAGCCGGTTAGTTAATCAGGAGACTCAGATGGTGGTGGCCTGGACCAGGGTACCAGCAATGGAAATGAAATGACCAAATTTGAAAAACAGTCTAGACTGAAAAAACAGGCCGTGCAGATGGTTGCATACCAGAGAGAGGGTGATGGTCAGGGAAGGGCAAGAATCCAGGAGGCTGCCCACAGTTTGTGGCTTAAACGACTTGGGGGGGGTGGTGGTGGTGCCACTGGCTGAGATAGGAAGATTAAGGGAGGAACCTGTTCGTATGTGGCAAGTCAACAATCTGATAACTTTATTAAGCATTCAATTGGACATGTCAAAAAGCAAGAGGGATAAGAATGGCGCTCAGAGAAGTCTTGGCTAAAAAAATATAAGTTTACAGCAGTATTTAAGGCCATGGGATCTGGATGAAATTCTGTAGGTGGTGGGCGCAGTTAGAAAAGAGGATGTCCCTGAAAACAAAACAGGGTACGGCCAGAGGACATTGCCGAAGTCCTGAAGCAACTGGTCCTTAGAAGCAGAAAAGAGAAGGCACCGAGACAGAATGAAAGGCTTATGAGAAAAATTAGGGAAATGGTGTCTCTTGAGAGTTAACAAGAGTAGTTTCAAGAAGCAGGGCTTGGAAAACAGTGTAGAACACAGCTGAGCGTTAAAGACGAGATCGGCCGACTGGACTTGGTGATGTGAAAACCCCTGGGGATTCTGACGGGGCTGGAGACGCTGGAGAGGGTGCGCCCATCTTTGGGAAGTCTTGCAGGGAGGAGGCGGGGTGTGGCCGGCTGTTGGGATGTGGTGTGGGGCCCAAGGGAGTTTAATTTTGGAGATTCCGAATTATGTTCCTGTGCTGACAAGGGCGATGCAGTGACGGGAAAGTGTAGACGAAGTCCTTGAGAAGCAGGAGGGATGGAGACCAGAGCCAAAGGCTTTGAGTGACCAGACTTTGCAAAAAAGACACTTCCTTCCTTGCGACAGAGGGAAGAAAAACGGTGAACTGATGAGAGTCTATGGGTAGGGGCTAGGAGGATGCTCTCGGGCAAGCTGCCTATCCCGGTCAGCTCCTGTTTTCTTAAGCTGTTGTGAAGGTCAAATTAGATGTAATAAACAGCAATTAGCATACTGACTGGCATTCACAGTTGAATGGATACTGACTGGATACAGTTGAATAAATGCCATCATCATTGTTAATGAACAGATCTCAGGTTGTATACAGCTTTGAAACTATTTAGGGAATAACATTTCGAAGAAAGGGCAGGTCTGTATGACAGGATTCATTTTAAAAGTGTACTGGGCTGTTCATGTTCCAGAAGCATAAATTTGTTTGAGCTGTTTCACTTTTTTAAGATCTTTGGTTTTATTTTTTAAAGCACAATAATCCAAACAATTACTGTTTACTTTGTGCAGAAATGTTCTGTGCCTTTCAAGTCCAGAATTTGGATAGATTTAAAGTTGCAGAAAACCAACAACAACACAATAACAACAACAACAAAGTACAGAACAGCTTGCCAGATACAGTCTAAAATTCTGTTTTAGCCTCCATCTTTTTTTCACATGCAAACTATAATGTTACAGTTTAAGTAGACATAAATAGGCTTATTTGAAAACAATAATTCCAAACATACAAGCTATACTTTTGAAGTTCACCACTTCTACATTATACCTAAAGCCTTCTAACATGGCCCAGGGGAGCGAGTGCTGCACCCCTCTCTCTCAGAATTTTCAAGTCACTCCTTTTTCTTAGCCTCCTTTCTTATTGAGGTAACAAACAGTTGGCATTTTCCAAAAAGTGGATCCTCTATTTTATCAGGAGGACTGGCTTTACTGTCCCTAACTTAGAAATATTCGCCCCCATTCTTAGCATGATTTTAGCTGTTGCTTTTATGATCATTATCTAAATCAGCAAATGGGTATTACAGTGTTTATTTATCCCCACATTTTGATTTTTATGAGAAAGGAAGTGATTTCTTCTGTGAAATCAGATGGCTGTACCAGTAACCGTGACTTTAATGGTCAGAAACGAGAAGCTGATTTCTTTTTTATTATTTAATAATAGTTTGTTTATATATGTAACTATGATGCATATAAATACATAATAAAATATATCTTGGTCATCACCTAAAATGTCTTTCTGAGGGTAAATTTCTTGACAGAGATAAGAAGCTGCCAAATACCAATTGGCAACCACAAAATAAGGCAGCAGAAAAGAAAGGTAAAAGGTCTAAGTGAGAAACAAATTTTTTACATATTCATAGAATCAGGTAATTAATGCTGAATTATAACAAAAAATATAATAAAGTAAATATGAGATTTTTTGGATCCTTCACTATTTATGAAAATATATATTAGTGTATAAAATTCAGCTTATGAAATAAGATTTTGAAATTCCATTATTTATTAAATAGATAAAATAATATTTCTTCTACGTGTAGGGGGCTATTTGATAGGACGGTTCAGTAGACATTTAGGAATGCTCTCTTTACTCTGAGAATAGTTCTTATAATATGGAGAGAAATTTTTTCAAAATCCTTGAAATTCCCTTAAATACTATGGTATCTTTCTACAACCCAAAGTGAAAAATAGTATTATGCCTCATTAAGTGAACTCATTAAGAACAAATTTATGTTGAAACTAACATACAACACAACCAAAGAAATAACAAGCCGGCTTGTTTTATTTGAGGAGACAGAGGGGCTTGATCTTTTAAAGGCCTTAAGGTGGACCTTAATGGCCGCCTGCACGTGAGTCCACCCACTCTCCTGCCTCACTCCATAACACCTTCCTCCTCCGCTAGCAAACAATCTCCTCTTGGCTAGCAAACATTCCACATCCCTCTTCCAGCTTTAGCCTTGCAGCCACTTGACTTGATAAAGTAGGTCACTTGAAGAGGAAGAAAGCCCAATAAAATGAATTACAAAGACAACAAGATTAAACTGATTGCGCTGTTTTTATACATCTAGCTGAGAGTCTGCAAATACGCAGTTGGCTGTGGTTTGGCATTTAACAGCATGTGATCAGCAAGGAGGAGGAAATTTTATTCTCATTAACTGTTGCAGATTTACTGCAGTGAAAAAGGGCTATGTAACTCGAGATGTGACAGTACAGAAAGATCAAAGCTGTGGACTGGAAACTAAATAAACCCTCTGGCTACTTCCTGCAAGGAAAATTCACTTTGGCAATGTAAAACAGAGGCCAGTTAAAAACTACTCTCAGTTTATGAGCTGTCAGAGCGGCTCAAGTGGTTTGGACTGGCTGAGTTTAGAACATTATATTTCCTTGTTTTTGTCTTAGATACTTCTATAAGAAGTTTTACTAGACCCCCCTCCCAAACACAACAACAACAAAAAACTCTTTTCTTTTAGTTGAAACTGAGACGGTAACCACTAAACTTGTTAAAGCAGGTAGGTCTTCATTTGCACATTCCTTTCTCATTTACTACAACTTAATATTTTATGTTTAGATTTATTTAGTAATATAATTTTGCTTTAATAATTCATCTACAATCTGCACAGTTCTTATTCAAAATAAGTGCAAATCAGCTTACACAGCACATATGGCTCATATCTGAGGAGTGAGCTATTTGTAAGAGCACATCTGGAATCACTACGGCAACATGGAGAATATGGGAATTAATATTACATCTAAAAATCTACAGGCTTTACATTCCAGCTGTTTTTAAAAAAACATTTAAGAAAAATCTACCTCAGTATTTTTAAGAAAAACTTAATAATTGTTCATACTTAAGTCACATCAAAACACAGAATAGAATATATCCACCTTAAATTAAGCAATATAACTGAGGAAGGGGGAAGGTGGTATCACTGAAAGCAGACTTACAGGGGATGAAAGAGGAGCGGCTAGTGAGTTCTCCCCCTCTTTTTCTTTTTTTGGAGGGGCATCAGTGCTTGCATTCTAATCCCCAATCTTATTTTTTTAAAAAATAAGAGCATTTTCTAGGCCAAACATATCAGCAGTCATCTTTACTTAGTTTTGATTTTCTTCCCTTTTAAATTTACAACTAATTTTTATATATGTACGACCAACGAAAATGTAAGAGCTACATGTGAAAAATGTACGAACTTTAATACTAGATAACCGCTCTGAAATGGTGGTGATATAATTAATTTCCCAGTCATGACTGGATTAACTCCCATGTCATTTCTTCTACTAGGAAGTTACACCACAATCGATGTGTTAACATTTTTATAGGACCCAGTCATATTCAAAACACTTTATTTATAGACTCAGTTATGTTGAATTTCTTCCTCCAAATGAAAGTCCTAATAAAGTGACAATAAATTTGGTTTTCTTTGGGAGTACCTTTGGGCTTTGCAACAGCTAGCATCCGTGCCTCAGAAAGCTCTGCTCAGATTACCAGATAGGAAATGAACACTGAGCTGAGGAGGGCAGCTCTGTCACCAACTTCTTTTCTTGCTTCTAAATTTCTAAAGGCAAGTAAATAACTGAAAATATTTTTCCAACTCAGGACCATAATTTCTCTAGGGTAAACCATCTTCCCAAGTTTCCAGGATTCTAAGCCTTGATTTTTGGCTCGTTTTTCTATATTTCAGTAAAGTTTACAGTTTGCTAATGCTGATGTGTGATAATCTAATAAAACCCGGCCTTAAAGGTTATAGGCCCAATTTACTAATAAAACCTAATTCAATTCTCCTTGGGAAATGCAAATCATTAGTGTTAAAGCAGTGGGAATGCCCTTCCTTGCTTTTTCAGTGCTAGAAAGAAGCTGTCTCTATAAAAAGTCTAAACAAATAAGACAAATAAGATTGATACATAATAAGCCCATGAGGATTCATTTATGCTCATAAAACAATAGCATCTTGTGGGAAAAAATTTGCATTTAGTTAGCTGAAGAAATGATTCACATGAGACAGTTACCCTACTCAGATAATCCCATTCATATTATTCTCATTTTTTATACAACTGGATTTAATCTGTAGAAAATTTAGTGAATTAACTACTTAGAATTTAAAGGTAGTGAACTAATTACCTAATGTGTTAATAAACTCTTGGCAGCCTAAAGCAAATCTGAAGTACTAATTTGCAGTAAACAGTATCAAATGTATTAGAATAAAATAGGTACACAATTTAATGTGTTGCATAACAAAAGCTACATATTTCACTCTGAACTTTGGTAACACTCAATCTAAGCTTTCTAAAACAGTCCGCGTGGATGGGCTAATGTGTCTGCTTGTCATCTGGAGGCAGTAATGGTGTAATACAAGGAGTGTTGGCCCTCACCAATCTTAAACAGCTTCACTCTCTATTAGCTACGTGGTCTTAGGCTCGTCCCTTGAAAACCTCTGAGCCTTCATTTCCACCCTGTTAAAACAAGGACAGTACTCCTCTGTGCTATCTACCACATACACTTGATGATGAGCTAATGTGATACATGAAGATACCAACTTTAGATGCTATTAGTCTTTGAATATTCAGATTTTTAAAAGACAAACATTTTATTCTTTGCAATTTTTAGTGGCTCCTGAGACATCTCATCTTCTTAAATAAAAAACTGGCAAAATTATTATGCGAATATTCAGAAAGAAAGATGAGATTTCATGTAAGGATTGTGTTAGAATAAGAGTCTCATACTACAAAAGCGTTTATTTGCACTGGTTTGATTTCCTCATCAGAATTGTGCTGTTACACAGCTACTGCTAGTCATTTTCTCCTGTCTCCACAATCCGACAAGTTTAAACGTAAAACGACCACTTCATTACCTTACATGTAATTTCCCTGTCATTCAGTATTATTTTTATGAATTGTTTAATTCATTTTGAGAAATTTTACTAAACATTTCTACTTCATTAATACTGATGAAGGTGGAAAGAACTCAAAATTATTTTTATTGTTATACCTAGGTATACACAGGATTCATTGCCGGGCTGGAGTATATCTTTACATATGTTAAATAATGTCACTTAGATAAATGAATATAATTTATAATAAAATCGGCACAGATCTAGATATTTTTAGATCAAATCATATACTTTGCCTAAAACAGAATAATTTGTTTAAACAGGAAATCTTCTTGTTATCCACCCTGCTGTTGATATAAAGTCCTACTACATGTATTTTAATCTTGGCTTAACAAAATTCTAGTTAAGCTGAGAACCAACTCTTGCAAATATTCCAACATAGGTCCAGATAAGAATAAGTATTAGGAAGTTATGAAAATGTACACATCAAGAACAAAGAATAAATACAATGTTCAACAGTGCCTTGCATATACAAGGCACTCAATTTTGATTTTTGTTATATACTGTTTAATGGGCTTGCTTAAATATATGCTTATATATTAAGTCTCCCCAAAAAAGAATAAATAAAAATCTGTTATCATAATGCTTTAATACATGCAAATGAAAATAAATGGAATGACCAAATGTTCTTAATTCTATTGTTTACTTTGAATTATCAGAATTGCAGATGTGGCAGTGGTATATCCAATTGTGAGCTCTGGGTTGTCAAAACATCATACATGAATGATATAAAAATAATTTTTTTCAATAAGAAAGAAGAAAATTAAAAGATCTCTGTGGTCAATCCTTTAAAAAGTGAAAAAACTTATGTAAGGTGAAGATCTATCGCTAAAGGTGCGTATTTTGACCTTCATATACATAGAAGTTAACTTAGAACACTAGTGTGATGTAATCTGTGTACTAAATCTTGTGGCATAAAAGTAAGTGTTGGAAAAATGTTTATTCTACAGATAAGTATACCTCACTGTTACATATCTTTTTTGATATGTAAAAACTATTTTCTTAATTTTATCTTTGGTTACTTCATAAACATAATAGAAATGAAGTTTCTGAGGTAAAAGACAATGTAAGGTGTTTGTTCTATGTTACCAAATGTCATCCATAAAAGTTTTATTAACTTAAATTCCCATAAGAACTATAAAAAGAGTCCCTCTTTGCTCTAATGTGTGGGTGTCAGCATTAGAAAGTCTTGACAACTGAATGGCAAAAAATAGTACCTGGCTGCTTTATTCTGTAACTGCCCAAACTGGAAAAATTATGAAAGTCAGGAGTTGTTTCTTTTGTGTGCGTATGTGGCACTGGGGATTGAACCCAGGAGCAGTCTACCTCTGAGCCACACTCCAGCCCTATTTTATTCTTTATTCTGAAACAGGGTCTAAATTGCTGAGTACCTCAGTTAGTCGCTGAAGCTGACCTCAAACCTGTAATCTTTCTGTCTCTGCTTCCCAAGTATCGGGATTACAGGACTGTGCCACCATGCCCAGAAGGAGTTTTTATAACAGCTTTCATGAAGCAAGTTCTTAGCTGGGAAAAATGTAATAGGAAGAGACATTTATAAACAAGAAAAAAAAGCTATGACCATCTCTCATAAAAGTTTAACACTAAATAAGGCAGTGTTTTGGTTAATGATTACCTTTTTAAAAGTTCCCAAGTACTTCAATACTGATTTAGTTCTCACCAAGCTGAACAAGTAGTCAGCTGCACTGCCTACAAAGGAAGTGCTTCTTGGAGGCTCTTTTACTTATTTATTTTTTTAACTTTCATTGTAATATCTATTATGCTGTTACAGTAATGAAGGTCACTGACAAATTATTAGGATAAATGAAAAAGCTTGGGTTATTAATTAAAAACGGATAAAGGACATATCAAATAAGAGATTTTTATAGGCATATTTATCTTCATCTCAATATAAGAGTTTCTTTGCTTGGCAAAATTAGGGGTTGTACTGTGGACAATCTGACTTTTTTGAATAACTATTTAAAACAAATTCATAATATATAGCTCTAATAATTAATATACAAATCTATAAATACTACACAATACCTTTCAGATAAAGAATATGTAATTTTGAGGTTATTTTTCTCAAGTGAGAAAACTACAAAGCTGATACAATTAAGGTGGCTCTATAGTTAAAAAGTTGGTCTGATTTTTACATGGAGAATCCTAGTCCTAGGAAAAAAATCATACATTGAAAATTTGGATAGATGGCATCTCTTACATTTTGAAGAAATAATATGTTCTATTCCGTATGATTTTTTTAACGTACAACATTTCAACTGCAATGTAATGTTTGAGAAAGATAAGAGAGGAATGGAAGGCATATATATGTAATATATAATAAGTTTGATACCGAAAGTGTTAACACTGAAGTATTCTAAGAAAGAAGAAAGAAGAGGCTGGAGCACACACGTGGAAAGTGAAAGTGCAGGACCCAGTGCTCAGAAAATGCACACGTCTAGCTCATCTGTGACCTCAGCGCAATGGTCAGTTAGTGACATCACTCTGCCAACCACAAGGAACGCCAGGCTCTCGGAAAAATACTTTGCAAAGCCCCAAGGAAACCTAAGCAGTCTCTGCATTTTTTTTTTCAGTTTATGAAAATTGGATTCCTATAAAAGGAAAATGGGCCATTTTTACTGCAACAAAAACTGATTTGTAAAAGCTGGAAGCAGTTTAAAAATACTCTTAACATGAGGTTCTTGTTAGTCTTGAAAAGTAAGAGTTATAATAAAAAAACGGTCCAAAAATATGGTATGGATACATGGCATATAACAGGAACAAAAGCTGGTCTTGGTCCTATTATTTTTAATTAGCTTCAATAGCAAGTCCCACTTTACTTTCTAACACCAGTTCAGACCGAGGAGGGAAGATTTACATTTGCCGCTCTGGGACTGGCACCGCCACAGCGAATGCCTGGAGCCCTAATGCATTTTGCATTAGCTCTAATGTAGGGAAATCCTGGCGCCAAGAGGTGCAAAGCGATCGTGATACATGTCTACAGCCCAGGATTCGCTGTCCAACTGCCAGTATCTATTTTATCAAACATCCAGCCTCTTGTAGGATGAGATAGATGAGTTTAACAGTTTTCACTGTTTCCAATTAAACTGCCTTGATATATGACAAAAACACAGGCATGTAGACTCAGAGGGACCCTTGACTGGGATTTTGAGAAAAATACCGATTTGAACTGTTGAAGCACATCTCTAAATCTGGCATAGTTTCTCCAATTTTAACACATTTGCTTTATTACTACACTTTGTCAATTTGGAAAAAAGTAAAAAAAAAAAAAATTCTTTGAACAATTAAAAGAAACAAACGAAGCTCATGTCATACAAATTAACAACTTATTCTTTTCCTTGCAAGAACTTGGGATCCACTGCTTTACATGAATGCACTCCAACTGAAACATTCAAAACACAACAAAGCCCGCATGCCCTGAGCGCTGGCGAGGAGTGTGCCACCGGCCCCGTCCCGTTTCATGCCACTGAGCGCTGTCAGTCGGATCATTACAAACCACGGTAATGATAAGCCCCCTTCTCATACACGCGTCTTGTATTCTTCTCCTCCAGATAACTCGGCTGGGCTTATTTATCAGAAACATATGATAAAGAAGCAGGGAAAGAATTTAGAAGTCATATGGACGAGTTTCCTGATCTAAAGGGAGAAAAACTCCTAATAAATAGCATTTCCTTTTGAAAATGTATTTAGAGAACCAGCTTCTTCGACACTTAAAAATCCAATTAAGACATTCCTCTTTTACAGTTAGCTTAACTCCTTATGCTTCTCATCAGGTCTACTCAAGTCTCATCTTCACAGTGGTGACAGAGGAGCTCAACTTCTGTGGAAGATTTCTTGAAAACAGTCCTATTTAAAATCAGTTAAAACGAAAAACTTCAACAGTAATGTTTTGAGTCAGTGTTACATAACACAATGACTTCAATTATTCAATTAGTGGATATCAGAAGCTGAAAGGTATCCCCAAGTTTAAAATTTCACATCTGGGACATTAGACAGCAAAATTATCATAATATGTGAATAATTATACACCAATTTTAAATACTTAAATCTTTGTGGAATTAAAAAATATGCCAGACTTAAGATTCATGGTTTTGTAAGTATCAAAGAAGAGCATAGAAGTCCTATTAAAAAGAGAATCACAACTAACCAGAAATGATTGAATAAATGAAAAAAAGTAAATGATTCCAGAGTAGGTCAATAAAACAGAATGTATGAATCACTGCTCTACTATATACTATGTAACTCTGCTGACACATTCAGAACCGCTTTTCATTTGATCTATTACCTACAAAAAAAAAAAAAAAAAAAAAAAAAAAAAAAAAAAAAAAAAAAAAAAACCTGAGGAAATTCATTGTAAATTATTTCTTGTGGAAGTAAAAAAGAAAAGGTAATATACTTATATGATGTAAAGCCTGAAGAATTATAAAAGACATGAGATGAAAGACTTAACTCTCACAGAGGAAGTGCCTTTTAAAGGACAAATAATTCTCAAATGAAAATGATTACATTTTGGTTTGAAAGTCTATAGTAAGTTTTATTAACTAATCCTTTGTCAACATCACTGTGATGAGTCTTTTATGAAGTAAAAGAAGCTATTTAAATATTTTTACCCTTGAAAAGGAACTGAAGGCTCTAAAAGGACTTTCCCAAAGTCATTTAAAAAAATTATTAACTGAGCAATAAAGTCCTAAAATCTTTGGCCCTACTACATAACTTAGTCACTAAATATACCTCTAAAGATATTTTTATTATCTTATAAAGTTTTGAAAACCAGAAATGTGAGGTTTTGCTGAATTGGGCCCATAAGACTGTTATTTTGTATATTCAATTTTAGTGAAATGTTTAGTGTTCTTAAAGTCACATAATTATATAAAAAATGAAAGCAAGTCTTCTTCAAATAAGTAATGAATAATTAGCAGTCTGCTTTCTTTAGATTGACAATATCTGCAGGAAAAACAAATATAATGTTCTCCTCATAGTGAAATATACATGAAAAATACTTAATAATTATAGTGGCAAAATAATGAATATTATAAATGTTGAAAAATTCTTTGATATAACTTATTAGGCTCGTATACCCAAATCATTTTTTCTTTTCTCAATTATGTTTCAGAAAACATTTGTAGAGTGAGTTGTCACAGGATATAGTATTTAAATGATTAAACAGAGCCTCTATTTAAAAAACTACACCAAATAAACCAGAAGCATCAGAAGTAATCAAAAGCCATACGCTTTCTAGTATCTAACCCTGGTTAGTTTTTATTTCCTGAGGCAAAGAATTTCTTACTATAACAATCCATATATTGATGAACCTATTTCTAGTGCTATTTATCCAAAGTCTACTATGAAATACTAAACTATGTGCTTCATGTAACACTCCTAACAGGCTTTTAACTTGGGGTTATGATTATCACTAAGTTGTAAAATCAATTTAGTGGGTTGCAATCTCCATTTAACAAATGAAATAGAATATCACTGTATACTACATGTAGTAAGAATATCATTTTAAGAAATTTTGTTATTATTGTGCATTACAGGTAGTAAAAATAAGTCTTAAGAAATTTTTATTATATATATATATATGGATACAGGTATATAGATATATGTAAGCAAATATATATGTATATACCAGGATACAATATGGATGGTAGTCATATCTTTCTTTCCTTTTTTTTTTTGTAGTGATGCAGTACCTTGAGCATGTTAAGCAAACATTCTACCACTGAGCTACATCCCCAGCCCTGAAAGATATTTCTTATAATGTGACGGTGGTCAAACAAACTTAAAAGTCACCATTTCATGTTTTGTTTTCCCCAAATTAGGAGCATGCTATACTGGAAAGAACATGAGTTTTGGCGACTTAATGACCCAAGTCCAAATAATTTTTGACTTTTAGGTCTATAGGTGAGATGGTTACTTAAGTTTAAAAATTTAGAGCCTTGATTTATCTATAAAAACATACAATTCTTGCTTTAAAATGTTGCCGTGTAGGTTAAAATAAAAAGATAAATATCTGTAAGGTAGATATTATATATATAGTAATTGATAATGGTTATAGCAATTATAACTATAATAACTGAAATAAGTTCTTATCAGTAATCATTAAAAGTTACAACATATTGGTCACAATTGTATTGTTCATTTAAAAATACCTTGAATAAAAATAGTTTATGCTAATGAAAAACAGATTTTTAGAAGTAGAAATTAAATCAAGAATTTAAATAAAAGTATAATAGACGTCAGGGAAAGTAATATTATACCTATTTACTGGACTAGCTTAATGCAAAATGTCAGCAGTCAGCCTGAATTAAGCTGCGAGCCTCTAGGAGTTGTATGAAGAAGACACTGTTGTTTGCATTTGTTGAGCAGGATTCTGAAAGCCTGCACACCGTTGGCAAGGAAGCTGGATCTGGGTATCTGCTGTGGGGCTCTTCACTGAGGCTTCAGAACAATGCTAGCCTGCCAGGCCTTTTCCTTAAATATTTCACTTGAACGCTATCTAGGGCAGAACAATCTTCAGTTTAATCAGAGTATCACCTTTTAATACAGTGGTATCTGAACGGCCGTTAAGTGTGTGTCTCGTTTCTCATGTTTTGTTGGCTCTGGGAAGCACTCGGGAAACAATCTGTGCTCATTAACTTGGTGAAAGTATTGTCTGCTTCTTTATTTTCCAAAGTGTTGAAGCTTGTTTTTCCCCTCGATCTCTGATTTCTACTGTTGTTGTGATGTGTGGCACTAGGGGGTGACCTGGGGGGGGGGGTGGCGTTCGACCTGTAGCTACTGCCCAGCCATTTTTATTTTTTTTTATTTTGAAACAGGTTCTCTCTAAGCTACCATGAGCTGGCCTCGAGTCTGCACTCCTCTTGTCTCAGCCTCCCAAGGACTGGGATTACTGCATGCATCACTGTGTGAGGCTCCATTTTTTTACATAAAAAATGTGAATTTTGTGATTAACTTAAAATCAAACACATTCCTTAAAAGATTGAGGATTTTCCTCCTCTTACCGAAAAAGATAGAAAACTGAGGAATGAAAAGAATTTCCGTTTTTCAAGAACAAAGGAAACCCCAAACATTAGGTTTCTTGGGAGACTGTTTACCTGCCAGGAAATGAATGCTGCCCAACTATGTCTCCATTCTGAAGGTGGTAATCACTGAAGAAATCTGGACTTATGGCTCCTTCAGAGGCGATTAATCCATCTAGAAAGAAGGAAAATGGCGACCGGTAAAACATACTTAGAGGGAAAAAAGAAGAAGCGACCCTGTCAAGCAACACAGTGAGAAAATCATCTGTGAATTTCCTCTGGAAAGAAGAAGGTTAGCATGGCAGGCAGCTCCCTCTGGGAGTGTTCACAGATGACCACATGCACTGTGGTGTTTTGCTCACAATTTACACAACTCAACGTTTACTGAGCAGCTACTAGGTGCTGGGAAATACTAGTGTAGAGGTAGACCAGATAGTTTTGGCCTTCAAGGAGCTTGTAGCGTCATGGAGAAGAAAGGCAAAGCCAGAAGGGACAATCAAGATGGTCCGAGCTAGGGAAATACCACGAATAAAGGCAAAGGAGCACTGAATGGCATGGAGTTGGCAAAAGGCAGTTCTATGGTATCTGTCACATGTCATATCACGACAGTTCATTTGTGCAGCAGGATTAGAGAATTAGGTATATCAAAGAAGTGAGTTTCTAAATAGCTCTGCTTGACAATTTAAATGCCACATGTTAAAACACACAGGCTTATGTTAGAGATCTTCATACTTTATACTTTCCTGTGTACTGCAGAAAACTTAAATATTTCTTGATAACTTGAGATCAATATTATAAATATTAATTGTTACACCATAATGCCGGAAGGATAGCAGATATATTGACTCCTGGTACTAACTGGCTGTACATTACTAAGCTTTTTTGTTGTTTTCCTAAATTTAAGACTTTGCTATTATTTTTCTGAGTTTCTAGTTGTATTACGTTCTCATTTGCTCTACTCTAAGAATCTAGAAAACCTATTTTTATACAATTATGAATAAGTTAGGAATAAAAAGGTTCTGAGGAAGCAAGTGGCTTCAGGATTGTCCTGCTCATGGAGCAAATGCTCTAGTGTTTAGATGGCTTCTGAAAACTTTCAAAGTTTCCCTTTCTGAAAGCATGCTGGGCAGTGGAGTGTAGGTACAAATGTCAGTAGGTCCCACCCACACATTGTTTATAAACTTGGCACACAGTAGGCAAATTATTGAGTCACCAGAGGATGACTTTAAATGACACGTGCATAATACTACTGTGCTAGATGCTGTGGGAAATATGCAAAAGGACGTATATAATTTGCTTTTAAGAATTTTAGCTTCTTAAGGCACAACAAAATAATGTACTTTACTAGTAAATAATACATAACAGGAGTGGATCCATGCACCAAATGGGTGGGAGAGGTGGTATAAGCCATGTAGAGACGGCTGTTTTACAGAGGCTAGAATTCTACCTGGGGAGCAGAGGGGGACAGAGTGCAACTAACTGGAATATGTAGAGCGAGAGAGAGGATTTAATGGCAAAATCTATCTGTGGAAAGAGGGTATTAGAATTGGGTGAATAGTAACACCAAGTAATGGAGTTGGCAAATGAGTACACGTGGCAATTTGTATTTCCATAAGACTCCCATACTACTAATTCGATACGCATATTAGTTTGTGTATCAATTAAATTTGTACTTCATATTAAATTGTGTATTATATATTAATGACAGGTTATTATTTAATTATCAATTTTTTTTTTTTTTTGCAGTACTGGGGATTGAACTCAGGGGCATTCCACCTCCGAGCTATACCCCCAGCCCTATTTTTTTATTCTTTATTTTGAAACCGAGTCTCACTAAGTTGCGGAGTGCCTCACTAGGTAGCTGAGGCTAGCCGTGAACCCGGATCCTCCGGTCTCAGCCTCCTGAATGCTGGGATTACAAGCGTGGGCCACCACGCCCGGCTTAATTATCAAATTGTTAATGAGTACCTTTGGTATCTGTCTTCTTACTTTATTACATTTAAAATACTTGCATTTTCACTAAAAGTATCAAAATATTTACTTCAGATCTTATGTCCACTAAAAGTTAAAGATTCTATACATCAAAAGACTAGCTAAACACTGAAAAGCTACAAAAAATGCAATTATGGGAAATGTTAAGACACTACAGACTGAAAGGAAAGCAGCTAAAAATTTTAAATCAATTTTATATGTATCTATGATTTTGTGAAAATGTGGCTAAAATTAACAAGGTTAAGAAAAAATCAACAAAGTCAATTAAAACCAAATAACTAAGGGTCAGAGTTTAAGAAACCTGATTTGGGTGGATAAGCGCTAAGTAAAATGTGAAATTAAAACACATATCACACTTTGAATACAAAGATGTTCATTATACCAGTAGAATAGAAGATCTTAACACTCAGAAATACAGTATTTTAGATATAAATGTAACCAAGTGAAAAGATGCATACACTATATAAAGAGTTTACATTTGTGAAATATGACCTACTGAAGTGAGCCATATTAGGAAGAAATTAAAGTAAAAACGATTGCATCCTGGGACTATCACTTCTGCTTCTGAGCTACCACTGTCTTCCGAGGAACACTGGGTGGCAAATGGAGCGCCACATCCACACAGGAGCTACGAACCCGCAGTGCCAGAGAGCTCAAGTCTGGAGGTTCAGCCAGAAATTGTACAAACACAGAATACAACTCCTTTAATAATATAATAAGCTTGATTTAATGTAAGTAAAAACAGACTTACACTTGGAGTTTCCTGTGATTACCTAGGGCACTGCACTGCCTGACACATGAGCAATCC
>PVLC010020497.1:0-28941 GCA_004027655.1 Graphiurus murinus | reverse complement strand
ACCACTATTCTAAATCATAAAATTGAGATTACCAGAAGGACGCAAGAGGGGAGGAGGGGAGGAAGCCAGGAGGGAGCTGAGGTTATGGAGAGAGTATGAGAATGTGGGTGTTGGGAGTGCTGGTCTGAAAGCTCTTTATAGGCATTAGGAGACCACATGGTATACAGAAAATAGAATATAAGAATATGCCAGAACTTCTGGGCTGTGTTCCAGTTTCTATTGTCTGGAGAAAATTCAAAGTAATGAAATGACTACAGTGTCTTACACTGGAACTAGAATATAACATAGCTTTTGGTAACTACCTTCTGTCCCAAGTCAAAAAACCTCAAAACTCACAAGGTTAACAGCAGAGAAAGAAGATTTTCAAGAAGATGCAAGCTAAATCTTGGCAACTATATCCCAGCAAAAGAAATGAAGATCTAAACCAAGCCAACCTGGAAACCGGCTGGCCGAGTTTCTCTGGGGAGGGCCACTGAAACACACCGGGCAGACCTGCTCCAAGAGCCAAACGAAACCAAAGCCACTTAAAACAGTTTACAAGGCAAACTAAGGAGTGTCTTAAGAGCACTGTTTCTTTTAATTGCATCCTTTTCCTTGAGTGTATGTGTGGGACGGGGAGACGCTATGGGAATAAATCTGGCAAGTATGTTTAGTTGTGAAACAAGTGTGTATATATTTACACGTACTCTGACACTACCTATGCTTTGTTATGTAAACATCTCATTTTCATACAGTGTTTATTTTATATATTCAACATTATATATGGTACTTAAAGGTTCCTGAGTTAGGAACTAATATAGTAAGTAAAAGAGAAAAGAGATACAAGTATAAAAAACAAAGTTAAGTAAAAACCCTATACTGTTAAATTTGAATTGTAGATACCATTGTGTTACTCAGCTTTTTGTCACTATGACAAAAATACCTGAGATAAGCTGGGAGTGGTCGGCTAGCCTTAACAACTTAGAAAAAAAAAAAAAATATATATATATATATATATATATACATACATACATACATATATGTATTTAGATAGAGAGATATAATAAAAATAAGGCTAAGGGTGTAGCCTAGAGGTAGGAGGCCCCTGGGTTCCGATCATTAGTATCCCCACACACACACACACACAAAATCAATCTTGAGATAACTGAAACTTATAGGGAAGAAAGGTTTATTTTGGCTCATGGTTTCCTTCCAAGGCTGTTTGGCCTTGTGGCAGCATAGTAGACCGTGGTGGGGATGCATGACAGAAGAGGGCCGCTTACCTTATGGCAGCCAGGAAGCAAAGAGAAAGGAAAAGGAGAGGCTAGGCTACTAATATTCCCTCCTGGAGCAGGCAGCCAATGACCTAACTTTCTCCCACTAGGCCCCGCCTCCTAAAGGCTCTACCACCTTCCAGTAGTGCCACAGGCTGAAGATCAGCCTTTAACACATGGGCTTTGGGGGGACACAAGAGCCAAACTATAGCAATTACTGCAAACTTGGGTTCTGTCACTGAAAGAGCATAAAAGCAGTAACACTTTAGTAGCTGTGAGCACCCATAGCTCTCTGATTTTGATTTTTTCTTCCCTTTGTTTCCTGCATGGTTTATCTCCTCAGTCATCTTCCTTAGGACTCTGAGAAGTTATAGGAATAGGCAGGTGCAGACACAAAGCCCAGCTTCATCTCCAGCGTTGTGGAATGGGACTGTACATCACAGGGCAGAGTCCTATGCTCCCATTCGCCACTTGGATAGAACCCGGGGAGATTGACCTCCCAGAGTATCCATGTTGGATCTGATTTTGATTTCTAAATACCATTATCCACCCAAAGGAACAAGTATTCTTGGAGAAATTATCAATTCAAAGGCTAAGGCAGGAAAAGTACATGTGCTCTGGATATCTTGTTCAATAAGCAAAGAAGTGCTTAAAGAATAACTGGGGTAGGGTATGTCCAAAGAACACTGCAGCTGGCCTAAAGGGGTTTCCTACTGGCCAAATTTAGGACAATCTGAATACCAAGAAAGTACTATAGCTAAAGCATATTAGATATACATTCATGGATGCATAATTAACAATGCTCAAAAAAAAAAAAAAAAGAAAAAAAAAGATAAACCTTCACTTACTACCATTGGTGGTGACTATTCATTGCACTTACTGTAGTATGTATAATTTTATTAGGTACCATTAAACCATGATAATGCTTTATCATTTAAATTTTCATCTGATGTTTATTGAAAAAACTTTTAGACTTGTTTAAACAGACCTATCTTATACATCAATATATACTGCAAAGAGGAAAGCATGAGCTAAATAAATGGGTTTTTGCTTTACAAGAATACAGAGGATGTGATCACTTGACCTAGTACAATGTTTGGCTTTACTAACATCAAATTTAGGCCCTAAAGCTTAGTTACATGTTTTGCATACACAATGACTTTCTGTCTCAATGCTGAATCACAGTGAACTATATTTGAAGACATTATCTTGAAGAGCATTTAAATCTGACACATGTGATACTGCAAATATTCACAACTTGATTAAAAAGATAATATGAAAATATATGACCAAATGCATGTGTGTTTGGGTATCATAATGGATGCCCAGCCAACAATTTGGATAAGGCATCACTTATTATAAGCCACACGCTGACTTTCAGAGATGTTAATGATGTTTTTGGAAAGTATACACAGGGGCCAGGCATTGTGGCACCCACCTGTAATCCCAGTACTTGAGGCTGAAACAGGAGGATGGCAGGTTCAAGGCCAGCTTCAGCAACTTAACAGGACCCTCAATAAGTTATGAAGACTCTGTTAAAAAGGAGGGGAGGGGCATGTTGGTGGTAGTTTGGAGACAGAATGCCCCTAGGTTCAAGCCCCAGTACCACAAGAAGTAAAAATAAAGTATACATACATGCTGGGTGTGGTTGCACATGTATGTAATCCCAGTACCTGGGAAGCTGAGACAGGAGGATCGCAGGTTTGAAGCCAGCCTCAGCAACTTAGTGAGAGTTTGAACAATTAAAAAATAAGAAGAGAGCCCGGCGTGGTGGCGCACGCTTGTAATCCCAGCATTTGGGAGGCTGAGACCGGAGGATCCGGGTTCGCCGCCAGCCTCAGCTTCCTAGTGAGGCACTCCGCAACTTAGTGAGACCCGGTTTCAAAAATAAAGAATAAAAAATAGGGCTGGGGGTATAGCTTGGAGGTAGAAGAGGAGCTGGGCGTGGTGGCGCACGCTTGTAATCCCAGCATTCGGGAGGCTGAGACCAGAGGATCTGGGTCGGCGGCCAGCCTCAGCTACCTAGTGAGACTTGGTTTCAAAATAAAGAATAAAAAATAGGGCTGGGGGTGTAGCTCGGAGGTAGAATGCCCCTGAGTTCAATCCCCAGTACCGCAAAAAAAAAAAAAGAAGAGGGATGGAGATGTAGCTTGAAGGTAGAAAGCTCCTGGGTTCACTTCCTCAGTACAAAAAAAAAGTATACACACATATACCTTCCAGTTGATGAAATGTGATATGAAACCAATACTTATATCCGGGTAACTGCTAATTAAAAGGAAAAATTATGCATTGTCCCAGTTTTCTGATAGAAGAAAGTAACTAAATGAAAAAGAAAATATCATTTTTTTGGTAAGAACACTTTAAGATTATTCTTTTAACAAAATACTAAGTGCATGATATGGAATTAAGTATAGGCAATACAGTAGCTCTCTAGAACTTACCCTTGTTGTATAACTGTAACTTTATGCCCACTGAACTTCCCTTTTTCTCTCTTCCCCCATCTCCTGGCAACTAACATTCTATTTTCTACTTCTGTAAGCTTGACTATTTTAGATACCTCACATAAGTGGAATCATGCGGTATGCGTCCGTCTGTGACTGACTTATTTCACTTAGCATAATGTTTTCCAGATCCATCCATGCTTAGAAAAATGCCACATATTAAATATGAAAAGGAGAGAATTAGAAAACCACCACTTTGCAATCTCCAATGAGAAATTAATTGGCATGAGGAATGTGGGGATCTGGACAATCACTGGGCGGAGAGGCATTGCTCCACAGATCACTTGCTGGATACAAAGGGGGAAATATAACTTTTACAATGGAAAGACCCAGCTCTCATCACCTTATTCTAGTGACCAACTTATCATTAAGTGGGACAATCAGACTTCTGAGTGTGATGTAGTAGGAGGAACACGGTATCATCCATCTAACCCCGCCCCCGCCACGGGAACCTAATCAAATACTCAGATCTAACCTGTAGCCTATAAGGATACAGAAATAAGTTATGCAACATCACAAATCCAGAGGGCCATGAGACTATACACAGGACAACCAGCCCTGTTCTCTTCAACATACATTCTGGGCACTGATTTGCCTTCCTTTCCTGCAGTGCCAAAACCACCACCTGTGGACTTACACAATGCCGTATGCATCATCGTGGTACCTCGCACAGTTGTGCAACTGAGGTTCACTTTGCAGCTGATGAAAGGTGCCATCAGGCTTGTCCTCGGTCATGTGCCAGAGCAGAGACGATACTTTGCAAGGTTGGGATGATGCTCTGTATGATATATATGCTCTATACCAGTATATGGTACTGTTTTTCCTATATGGTACTGTTTCTAGTATATGGTACTGTTTCTCCTATAGCAAAATAAAGTTTGTTAACCTTCACTGTGCTATTTAATGCTATTAATCTTCAATAGGTGAATTTATTCTATTTACATTTAACATTATATATTTGGTCTTCTGTCCTATTTTTTGCTTTCCAAGTTTATATGCTTCCATGGTTTCTTTCTCTATTTTTTTTGCCTTAGGTTTTGTATTTTCTTTTATTTTCTCCACTAGCATCACCCCTGGTAATTCGGAAAATCCACAGTAGTTTTTGGCAATTCTAATAGGCCTGAAAGTAGTTAGAACCTCTGAAGTTTCTCCTACTTCTTTCCTTACTGCCTGCTTTTTGCTAAGATCTTTATGAACATATTTTCCCCTTCTCTATTATAAGATGTTTAATATAAAAATATTTCAAGTAGAGTATAAGAATGTTTTGTTTTAGAAAATAATTATCATAGTTATATAAATTTAGACTTTTCTTTTTATTTTTGAACAGATTTAGTGTTCACTGCCAGCATTTTGATGAATCTCCACAAAATTTGAGTTCTTGCATATTTGGAAATGTTTTAATGAAGCCTTTACATACATGAATGGTGACTTAATTGGGTACAGAATTCTTGGGTCAAACTTTGTATCTCAACATTCCACTCAGGACTGCAATACATATATCTGACAAATGACTCATATCCAGAATAAAGAACCCTTACCAATCAGGACTGAGGAAAAAATAAACACAACAGGGAAATGGGCAAAAATTGCATGGGCACTTTACAAAAGAGGGCACATGAAAAAGTGTGCAATCTCACTCATCATCAGAGAAATGCAAATTAAAGCCACAGTGAGATACTATTACACACCTACCACAATGGCAAAGAGACTGATAGCACTACTTGCTGGTTAGGATGTGGTGCAATGCTTGCTTAAATCATTACAGCCACTTTGGAAAACTGATGGCACCTACTAAAGCTAAACACACATAATTTCAGTCCTAGAAATAAACTTAGCAGAAGTATATAAGAGTGTGTGTAGCCAGGCGTGGTGGTGCATGCTTGTAATCCCAGCATTTGGGAGGCTGAGACCAGAGGATCTGGGTTCACAGCCAGCCTCAGTTACCTAGTGAAGCACTCCACAACTTAGTGAGACCCTGTTTCAAAATAAAGAATAAAAAATAGGGCTGGGGGTATAGCTCGGAGGTAGAATGCCCCCGAGTTCAATCCCCAGGACCGCAAAAAAAAAAGTGTGTGTATACACCACGAGATATGGATAAGAAAGCTTTATATATCAGCATGATTTATAATAACCCCAAACTGGGAACAATCCAACAGACCATCTGTGATCTAGTGGCTACATAGTGGTATAGTCACAAACAGGAATACTGTAAAATAAGAACAAATGAGAAGTTCTGCTACATACAACATTCTAGGCTTTGCAGGGTGTGCAAGGCAGCAGCTACTCAACATTACTATTGTGGTACAAAAATAGCTTCAAATGATACATAAATTAATGAATGTTGCTATGTTTCAGTGAATGTTTATGAAACCTGAAATTTGGATTTCATATGTGTGTGTATAGTGCTAGGGATTAAACCCAGGGTAATTTTTTTTTTTTTTTTCTTTTTCAGTACTGGGGATTGAACCCAGGGGCATTCTACCTCCTAGCTACACCCTCACTCCTATTTTTTATTCTTTATTTTGAAACAGGGTCTAAGTTGTGGAGAGCCACACCAAGTAGCTGAGGCTGGCCATGAACCCAGATCCTCCGGTCTCACCCGCCAAGTACTGGGATTACAAGCGTGTGCCACGACGCCCAGCAACCCAAGGGTAATTCTACCTCTGAGCTATGTCCTTAGCCCTGGTTTATTTTTTTATTTTGAAGCGGGGCCTCCAAGTCTTGGATACAGGCATATGCCACACTGATTTCATACAATATTTATGAGTCATGAAATAGTATTCTTGCATTTTTTTCAATTTAAAACATAAAAATCATTTTTACTCAAAGATGGGCCAGATTTGATGTTCAGGCCAGTTTGCCAACCCATGCTTTAGTGGGTCAGGAAATAAGTGACTGGATGGGGGGATAAAGGGTATAATATTCCATTCTGTTGGTTATACAAAGATGTAACTTTCATAAAAATGTACTGAGCTGTATAGTTGAGATTTATGTACTTTCCTATATGTATTTCAATAAAAATGCTTTTAAAGAGAACTTTTTAAAAGGTAAACAAAGAACTTGCCTTGAAAACAAGTATGTGACCAACTTGACTGGGGGGAAGGGACTAATTTATAGGTATTTCTTCATCCTTGAAGTTCTGTAAGCTCATCAGAATCATTACTTGCCAACTTTTACTCATTTTCCCTGTGATGTAATCCTTTCTCATCATAAAGCACTTTTCATTTCAGAAGTCTTCCGTTCTATCTTTGGCTCTCACCTCCCTTCGCTGTGTTGCATGGTCTTTGCCGGGAACATCAATGGATGTTCCCAACGTTTCCGACAGGATGACTGTGCGTGGGATCCCACGGCCTCTCTCCTGAGCACCTCACCTCCACTCTGTGTTCACTTCTATTTTTTCCTGTCTTGATCTTCCACGCCTGCCCCTCGTCCTCACTGATCTACATTTCCTGTAACTCTGACTTATTTTTTCCCAGCTTCTAACACAGTTTTGAGTGCTTTGTCAGGGTGGAGTTCTTGAACAAGAGTTCTTCATAACTCCTGTTACTTTGTAACTTTAGCACCTCAGCTTACATTTCTGATTTCACAGTGAAAGATTTCTTCAGCTTTCCTTAGAGTATATGTTGGTTGCTTAAACAATTCTTCTATTTTTAATGTCAATTTATTTTTAAATGTTGTATTAGTCCCTCCACTCTCCTCAGAGAACCTAAATGGGTACCATATTGGATTTTTACCTGTTTGTTAACCAACCTTTTGATAGGGGAAGCTTATCCCTAGGACCTTGTACTCTTGGCACCACAGACCTTGTGAAGTGGAAAATTCTTTGCTGTGGGAGCTGTCCTTGGTGTGGCAGGAGGCTAGCAGTATCCTCTGCCTCTAGATGCCAGGAGTATCACACCTGACAACCAGAAATGTCTTCAAGTTTGAGGCAACTATCAAAAGAGACAAAATATCACTCCCCATAAACACACACATGGAAAGACACTGGCCTAAACTCATTTGCCCAAAAATAGAGTGGATACAATCTTACTCTTGGTTACCTGGCCACTGCCCAAATTCTTCTCTTAGAAAGTAAGCTAAAGAATTGGATGTTGTAGAGGTTCTAATTATTAGTTCAAAAGTTCAGCAGTCAGAGGGGAAGGGAGTTAACTGGGAAATTTCACCTCTAAGCATTCTGTTGGCTGGGGCCAATTCCTCTAAATTTGTGTATGTTTGTGTGCTAAAAGTTGGGTTCTAGGTTCTATTCTGATGGGGATAGATATTCTGAACACTCTAGTATTTGGGTTTATTCCTTCAAAAGAGATTGAGCTGGTCACTCTGATAAGACATCAAGTTAAAATAAAGCCCCATATTTGGCAGGATTTTCATTTGGTGGTTCAGCAAATATTTTTTTTCCCTGCATAATGGCCTTTGTTTGGTGCTGCTGGCTCTTGGGTACAGAGCTGGCTTCTAGTGTATGGTTTTTCTCTCCAGCCAACTGTCCCCAGTCCAGACCTGTTCCCAGAAGCTGAAGTAGAGGGAGAAAGGCCCCTGCTTGTACCCCCCTCTCCGTAGGGGCATCCTTCCAGATGAGAGGTCTTCAGCCCATCCTCCAAATTGTGAGGGTCCTTGGAGCCTCCAAGATTGTCTTCCCCACAGTAGGAGTTGTACACCTTTCTTAACATGCTTTACTTTAACTTGAGCTTACACAGGCTGGCAGCCCTTGGAATTCATGGTTTAAGATTGTGGTTATCCCCAAATTTTAATGAAACTTTCTCCTAGTTTTGTTTCTTTTCACCAGGTTTCAAGAAAGGAGTATTTTGCTATCTTGCTGTTAAGTCGCCAGTTTTCCTTTTAATCCCCAGTATAGAATTTCTTCCTTCTCTATAAAGCTAAAGGACCATGGCAGAGAAAAGATCAACTCTTTTTCTTTTTGTACTGGGGATTGAACCCAGGGGCATTCTACCTCTGAGATATACCCCCCAGCCCTAGTTTATTTTTATTTTGAAACAAAATCTAAGTTACTGAGGCTGGCCTTGAACATGAGATCCTCTAGTTTCAGCATCCCAAGTCCTAGGATCACAGGTACATGCCACCATGCCCAGCACTCAACTCTTCTTAAAGAAAAAAATCTGATTTATGTTTTTCTTTGAGTGGTGAGATAAGAGGTAAAGTTTTCTTCCTAAAGAAAGTCTCTGGGGGAGTGCTCAGGAGAGCAAAATCCAATTTTTAAGAAAATACTGGTTATATGGCTTGAGGTGTTTTTCTTAACCCTGTGCATTTAATCTTATACTCATCAATACAGAAAACTGTGCTATGGTCTACTTCTCTACTAAGCTGGGGAGAGAATGAACACATCTTTTCTGCTATCAGCAAGAGATATTCAACATAAGAAACTACTCATTACTACCTAACAGGAACAGGGATCCTCAGCTTCTAAATGAACCTTCACTTTCCAAGCAATCCTACTTAATGCCTCAGTTTTCTAATGTAATTTAGACATTAAGAGTGGAAAAGCTTAAGTGTATGTAGCTGACAGGCATGGTGGCACACACCTTGTAAAACAAGGCTTGGGGGAGGGTATCTCAGAGGTAGAATGTCGCTGGATTCAACCTCTGGTACGAGGACGGGGCGGGGGGAGGTAGAGAGAAAAAGAGAGGGGATATGTTGTTAGTATATGGTTTAATAATTGATCACTGACATGATGCCTTCTGACAGTCACAGATCAATTAACAGTAGACGGGTAGATGGTAGGACCTACCTTGGATCAGGTATGTTAGATGAAATTTTTAATACTGAAATCCCAGGTCAGCTGCCTATGAATCCATGGGCAGCATGCTGGGCTCACTGGTAATAAATATATTTCTAATAGTGGCCCCATTTGCTAACAACAAAGATTAAAGATAAGGAGATCATGCCTAAACTGATCTGACATTTATGTAGAGCTGAAATATGGAGGTAGAATGAGTCAACCAGTTAACCAAAAAACCATGGAGTGTACTTGCCATATGCTCAGCACCAGCGCAGATGCTTTAAAAATACGACATACAGTCCCTGTTCTTAAAGGATTTGGGATTTAACTGCAAAGACTAGTGCACAAAGAACAAAGAAGTCAGACAATGAAGAACCCTGCGCTGAGTCTTGACTCCTTCCCAGAACGGATGCCATCAGCCCTCCTCAACCTCGAAACCCTCTGTTGCTTCTTCGATTGCCCTCTTCTCAATTTCTACCCTCATCCCTTCCACGTGTCCTTCAGAGTCTCCTGTCTGTGTCCCCCCTCCTCCTCTAAATGTGGCTCTCCTCCACTCTCAGACTTCTTCTTGGTCTAACACATTCAACCTGGTGAAATGAGCACAAATGGAAACTTGGAGTAACATCCATTTGCTGAAGAACCTTCAATACATGGATCTAACCAGACAGATCCACAAGACCCCTGGCCCTAGACCTCTCCAGGGCTGGCCCAACCTGCTCGCCTCCGGTGCTTCCAGTCTCTGTGAATGGCAGCGGCCCAACCTGGGACTCAGAGGAGCTGTGACTGCACTTCCTCCCCCTCCATCCACCATCCCTGACGCAGCTTATCCGCTCCTCTTCCTCCTTCCTACTCAGTGTCACTCTTAGTTCAGGCACCCATTATTCCTTGCCTGAATGACACCTGAGCCTGCAAACTGGTTTCTCTGCCTTTGGTATCATCACTTGCCCTGAAACTCCTCTCCAACCACTCCCAGCCCATCATCCAACACACTAGTCTAACGAGAACAACTTGTAGTTCCCCATGCTCTGTGATCTCCACATCTTCACGTGGTGTTTATGTCCCTTTGCCCGGCACATGCTACCTTCTCCTTGTTGACTAACGAAACGTCTGATCCGTTAAAACTCAACTGGACACATCACCTCCTCCAGGAAGTTCTCTGATACCTTCCTGCCCAGTGTCAGATTCCCAACCTTCATGTTGGTAACCAAATGTTCCATGTCTTGAAAAATATTTAATAATATGATGTTCCTCTTCATCTCAAGCTGAAGGTAAAAGAGTGCAGATAAGTTCTCATAAAAATGATAGGCCTTGCATGACTGTAAGGAGAGTCACTTTGTGCCTCCACTCAGGACTGCGGTCCCTCCTGACGTTACCCTACACACCCTGTGACCAGCCATACGCACTGGACAATCCCACTCCCTCACCTCACTTCCACCAGGCTCCAGGCAAAGATGTTTTTCTCGTGGCCACTTCTTTGAGGCAGGATAACTGACTGGTTAAAAACGCGGCACTTCTATGAGGGCAACCCCTAAAATCTCCATCTCCTAACCTGCTGCTTTGGCTGTGGTTTAGTCTCTGCAGCTTCCTGCCAGCCGCTCCTCAGAGACCTTAGGACAACACTTAAAAGCTAACACAAAAGCCGGGCATGGTGGCGCACGCTTGTAATCCCAGCATTCGGGAGGCTGAGACCGGAGGATCCGGGTTCGCAGCCAGCCTCAGCTACCTAGTGAGGCACTCTACAACTTAGTGAGACCCTGTTTCAAAATAAAGAATAAAAAATAGGGCTGGGGGTGTAGCTTGGAGGTAGAATGCCCCTGGGTTCAATCCCCAGTACCGCAAAAAAAAAAAAAAAAAAAAAAGGCTAACACAAATGGTTTCCTCATCTATAAAAAGATGACTGGATCTCAAAGGATGCTTGTCCCACTAAAAAGTCATTTGGACTTGTTCTCTATCTTAACCCGGCTCCTCGGGGGGAATTTCTCCATTACTGAGAATGGACACAAGGCAAAAAGGCCAGAAAGGAAAGTCTCTGCTGCTCACTGTCCTGCCTGACAAGGGTGCTATAGGATGGTTAGGGGCCGTCACGTCAGGGGCAATCACGAATGCAGGCTTCAAAATTCGTTCTATACTGACACCCGTACATTCCCTACAATAAAGGCATAGAGAATTTCAGTCTATGTTTTCTCAAAATTATAAACATCATGCTACCTTTTGGTATACCGAGACACTGCCTTCCAATATCTCCTAAATGTGTTTCTTTAAAGTTTCAGGAGTGCCTTTAATTCTGGTTATTTCAAGATTCAGAGAACAACCTTAAATGAATCCTATTCACACCCTCAGAAAATCCATAATTTCCATATAGGGTAAAACAAAGCTCTTGGTATTTAGGATTCTGATTACATGGTAATGACCATATTAGCCAAAATTGCATATTTGGCAAGACTTACCAAGACAGTTGAATAAGAGGGTTCTTTTGCTATGCTATAAAGGATTGTTTGTGCTTTTATAAAATTGTTCTCAGAATGGATTATCAGTTGTTTATTATGAGTGCTTAATAATATCCCCAAATTTCGCTGTCACATCTATGGGAAATTCTTCCTTATATGAACCTACAATCTGCACCTCTCTACCTACCAGGGGTGAGAGGGTGGAGTTTTGGAATGAGATGATGCTCATCTCTCAATCTCAGAGTGAGCACCTTTAGTCTGACCCTTGTCCCGAGCCTGAATTCACTGAGACAAATACTATAATACCAGCTGATGAAGCACCTGTCCAGATGCAGGAGTTCCTGATGCTTCTGGAAGACAGAACAGCTTTTCCCTGGCACAAACCTCAAGCCCTCCAAAACCTGTCCCAGGGAAAAATCCCTTCTTCTGTGGCTCTCTTCTTTCTACTACCATTGTGTAGGGCTTTTTTCAACTAACCAGTTTTTAAGATCCTCAAAATAATTTCATCTAACTTTCGTTTCCTCCCCTTTAAAGTGGAGCCAACAGTCCTCACCTCACATAACTGTTCCGAGGATTCAACGCAACAGTGACTGTCAAGTGCATGGCACAGTGCATGGAACACAGCACGTGTTTCATAAATACCACTACTATTGTTCTCGACGGCTTCCTAACCTGGCCCCCTGCCACAGGGTAATAGCATCCTCTGCCAACCTGCATTTTTAAAATATCACTTGACTATAAAATACGTATTTCATCATGGAAATTTTCAGAAAATGTATGAAGAAAAAGTCACCCACGGTCCGACAATTAAAACAGTCACTTAACATAGTTCTTGCCAGTCTCTTTTTTTTCTTCTTCTATAAACCTAGGTGAGATTATCAATTTAGATAACTACTAGCTTCTGCTGTTTTCACCCAAGCATCTTTCCATAATATTTAATAACACAAAATAAGTTTAGTTCCAATTCTTTCTATGGAATAAGATACATAAAATACAACTTGGAGCAGTAACTGACTGGCGGTGCCGGGACTCTGAGCCCTTGTCCACCCACAGCCAGCGGCTCCCCCTGCTTGCCAGGCATGTGCCGCTGCTGGGTTTCTGGGAACCTCCGACTACTGCCTGCACTTTTGCTCACTGGCTTCGATCTGGGACGTGTCCCATCTGGGAGCTCCTCAGGTCCAAGGCACACAGGAGGACACTGAGGTTTTAGGACCACCCCTGCACTGCTGGCCCTCCACCCTGCTTTGTGCTCGCTGCCACCCTGACTCTGTGCTCGTGCGCTCCTCCATGCAGAAGGTCCACCCGCTCACCTTTCCTCATCCACGTTTACATTTTTCAAAACCCAGCCCTGGACATGAGATTCCCAAATAAAACATTTACTCTCTATTTCCCAATGCGTCTCCTTCCATGCAACAGTGCAGCCAGGAGGGAAGGGGACAGACATTGGTGAATGGGCCACTGGATATTTTATCATCTACTTGTTCTCCTTGAGAAAGCTTCCAAGTCCTTTTTTTCTTGGTGGTCCTGGGGATTGAACCCAGGAGTGTTCTACCTTTGAACTCTACCCTCAGTCTGATTTTATTTTTTATTTTGAAACAGGTTCTTGCTAAAGTACTGAGGATGGTCTTAAATCTGTGATCCTCCTGCCCCAGCCTCCCAAATACATTATATGGTTTTTACTCCCTTTTCTTGCTGACTGGAGTCAACAGGCTTAATACCAGCTGGCACTCTTCTATGTCTGTGTGCCAGATGTAGACCTGCACAGATGAACAAACCTAACCCTCTGGCAGCCCCATGAGTAGGTGCTATTTACATTTTCATCGCAGGTTGGAGGAAATAGATACTGAGAGGTCTCCCAGCACTGCTAAGCGCCAGAGTTGGAATTCAACCTGAAAAACTAATTTGACCAATCCTAATAGCCACACAATTGAATGTAACAATTAAAACACTTGTGAAGAATCAGCTCTGCCCTAAGCACTAGGTAAGGATGTTCCCGGCCCTGGAGGGGGAGAAATGCCTAACATAGCACTAAACACAATCAGATGAGACAGATGTGACACACATACACAGAAAAAGGCAAAAGGGTGGTGGGGGGATTCCTGTGATCAGAACAAGCGTCCCCCAGATACTAGGAGATAAGGGGGCCCTCAAGGCCATGTCCTTATCAGTCATATGTAAGAACCAGCAGGGCTAGTGGGATCCATGGTCCCAGAGTGTGTCTGTGAAGGTTCGGCAAGACCCTCCCCACATCTGCTCACTCCAACACAAGCACAGAGGACAACACTCTTGTTTCCCCCAAGTGAGTCCTTGCCCCTGGGCCTTGTACCCAGGAGCCCGGGGTAGCAGAGCAGGAGAATATGGCCAGCTCCTTCTCACTGACTGGGACACAGTATTCCAACAAATCACATGATTTACCCGCTATTTACACATTTAAACAAGAAGACAGCCTTTTCCCAAGACCTGATTGTGTATCATTACACCACAAGAATTCAACATGCTTATCGCCAGCATCCATGTGTTTTTCTGTCAACACTGAAAACACTCCACAAACAGCAGAGCACAGAAGCCCCGAGTGCACCTGGAGCTTACTACCATTCCAGTGACCTCTCTGGGACCGCTGCATAGATGGGAGTGGTCCCCAGAGGCCCTAGATCCTGCTTTTATCCCAGAAGGCAAGGACTCCAAGTTGATTCAACTCACTGCTCTCATCCACAGCACCCTGTTACTTGCTTCCAAACCCTCAGGAGCTCGGCTGCCACCCATGGGATCAAGTCCACCTACTGGCCTGGGTTGGCACCCTGGGCCCTGTTTGAAACGGTCCTTGACTTCTCCAGAGTCACCTTTTTGTCATCCTTTTGCTCTTGCCTGACCAAGGACAATCTAAATAAGTCCTGCCTTCCCATCGCCCCAGCTCCCCCATCGTCCTAGAATGTCTCCTTTCTACCTGACGGCCCTGCAGGGCTCAGCACAGGGGCTACCTCTTACAAGAAGGCCTCCACAGTGCCCTGGGCTCCATCTGCACCACAGAGCACCTGTGCCCACCTCCACTGACCTGGCACACACCACGCAGCACCATCATCAGTGCCTGCTGGCGTCCTTTCCACTAGCCTACCAGCTCTTGTCTGTGTTCCCAGGACCCAGCCTGGCAGTCAGCATACAGCAAACATTTGCCAAATCAAAGACAGAGCCTAGGAATCCACACCCACTGGGCCGCCACCCTCCTGGGACACCCAGGAGGACTTACCAACACAATCGCAGGTGGGGAACTCGGCCTGGGCCCTCTTGGCAGGTGTGTCCAGTAGACTCTTGGTGGGTGTGTCCAGGTACTTAAGAGGTGACTCCAAAAAGCCACTGAGGGTGGGTGTGAGTGGGTTCTCTGCCTTGGTGGGCGTGGCTTCCTGGCCTCCCTCCTCTGAATGGAAGCAGGTGGTTGAGAGCACAGTCACAGCCCCCGAAGACTCAATCTTGATTTGCTTGGGGGAACGGGTAGCAAAAGGGCTCTCAGGGGCTGGGAGACATGTTGGCTGGTTCTCGGCGTCCTGAATGGGCACAGAAGGGGGGCCGGGAAGCCCAAAGCTATCCCCAAATTCAGCCTCAAACTGCCGGATGAGCTCTTCCAGCTTGTCATCGGCAGGGGGAAGAGGGCCAGCAGAGCCTGGCTGCAGGGCTGCCATAGGGCTGGGGGACCTCATTTCCTGAGTAGGGGGCAGCAGGCTGTCCCCGGAGGGACTAGGTGCAAATAGCGCAAGAGAAGGTTCTGGGGGCAGGGGGACAGCAGAGCCCTGTGAGGCAGGAACAGGGGTGGGAGGAAGGGAAGGGAGAGGTGCAGGGGGAGGGGCAGGTGGATGTGTCTGCACTTCCTCAGAGGCTGGGGGCCTCAGCCCTTCCAGGACTATCTGCCGGACAGGAAGGAAGAGGGGCTGGGTTTCCCGTGGCCTGGATTTCTTGATCTGAACTGGTTTTCGGACAGTGGGCTTAATTCCAGGGGGGACTTTCTCTGTTCCCACAAGCCCTCCAGCGGGTGTGGGGGGCTTCTTCTTCTTTTCCTTGGGTGGTCTGTCAGGAGGTCTCGGGGCAGGCGAGCTTGGTGGGGCCCACCAGCTGGGGGCAGGTGGCTCCGAGGGAGCAGGGAAGGAGGCATCGTGGGACTGTTCTAGAAAGAGACTGCGCTTATGGTGGAGGTGTTGCTGTAGGGCTGTCTGGGCCTTCTGGTGGGCGTCGGGTTCGGAGGATGGCGGGGGAGCCTCCCTCTGGAGAAGTGGGGATGAGGCCGGGGCTGGGGAGGAAGAGGGCGCTTCGACCTTGACCTTGGGCTTGGTGGGCAGAGCCTCAGGCCGCTTGAATACTGACTGGATGTAATCACTGGCGCTGCCCAACAGCTGCTCCAGCTCAGCCATGGGGTCGGGGCTCGGGCGGGGCACGGGCCAGGAGGTCCGGGGCGTCGCTGGTGGGGTGTTAGTGCCCCAAGCTTCAGGAAACTCCGTTCTAGGAGCTGCCGGAGGGAAGGCAGGGCTTTCGGGAGCGAAAGGTGGGTGCTCCTCAGGGGGAACCACGGGCCACGAGGGGGCCCGGAGGTAGGACTGGGGCGACCTGAAAGGGGCAGGAGGGGACAAGGCCTCTGGGAGAGGACAAGAAGCCTGGGAGGTGGACTGGGAGGGCTGGGGGAGTGCAGAGGAGAGCTGCGTGAGGGCCTCGATGGCGATGGCGGTCTGCAGGCTGATGTTTTTCTCCTTGGCGATGCTCAGGGCACTCTGAGACAGGGGCAGGCCTTCCAGGGGAGGTATCTGGGGGACCTCAGAGCTAAGGAGTGGCCTGGAGCTTGGTGCCGGGAGGCTGGCCTCGCTGGGGGGCAGGGTGCCCGGGAGCCTGGGCCGCTCCTGCCCCCCTTCCATGACCACAGACTTGATCTTGCCTTCCAGCCACTCGAGGTAGTCGGGGCACTCGGGGCCATCGCAGTTGCAGTTGGGCGGTTTCATGCCATGCCGTGCAAGGGCCAGGGCTGCCTGCAGCGTGTCAAGGTCTTCGCCGCCAGCAGGGCAGCCCTCAGGCCCTGGCCGGGAGCCCCTGTTGTTGTTCCCAGCCTCGCGACTCATCTCACGGTTGAAGGTTTCATAGAGCCGGGTGCTAAGGGCCCCATAAGAGGACACAGCTTCGGCCACAGCCGAAAAGGCCACCAGATCGTGGGCATCTTCTAGGCGGGCAGTGTGGGCAGGGCCTGGGGCAGCGTCCCAGTCGGGCTTCTGGTCTACCCGCCAAGGACCCGCAGTCCCCAGCAGACTGGGTCCGGCGGGCTCTCTAGCACCATTGACCGGCGCCCCTGAGGTGCTTAGCTGCCTTGAGTCCCCATGGTACACTGGCCCTGAGTCCATCTGACCTGGAACAGGTCCATCAACCGGGCTGAGCTCTGATCCTGTCTGGAGAGAGAGGGGAGAGTGAAAAAGGAAGATGGTAAGCCACATTGTTTGAAAAGCGTCACCCTGCTTCCCTCCTCTCAGACATACTTCCAAACCCCGCGCTTTTCCTGCCGATCCTCTCCCTGGTGCGTCCTGAGCCTTAGTTCATCTTCCCATTTCTGTTCCTGGGCTAGCTTCACCCACGGAATGGAAAGGACCTTTACAAGATCCTAGCCTAGGGGTTCTGAGTGTTGCTCAGGCTGCCTCTGCTGGATCACACTGAGAGGGCTCCCCCAAAATCAAGGACACCAAAAAACGTCCTTAGCTCACAATAACCAACGTCACACTCAGCCCATGTTTATTTCGGGTTTTTTTTTTTTTTTTTTGTCAAGATGGTAAGAAAACTGAGCCCAGCATGGAGCCATGTGCTATGAGTGGGAAGCATGAGTGTGTAGGGCCTGAGGAAGCAGCCTCACAAACGAAGCCTTCCTAGACCAGGGTCAGCCACAGCTTTGTAGCTTTCTCTCCCCATTACTGTCCTCACTGAAGCCCTGAGCTCAGAGAGCTAGTGACAGATTGAATTTCTACCCACAGCCCCAAGACTGAGGGAAACACTGATGGCCCCCACACAGTGCATGTTCAGCCCCTCGCCAGCCAGTCATGCCAACCACACGTGACTTGGAAAAAGCTTCAGGCCTCTTCCCTAGTCCAGGAGCCACCATTATACACCCAGTGTTTACAGAAGCACACAGAAGAGAAGGCAGGAGAGAATGGGTCCAGGAAATAAATGTTAATTACAAAGACATGAAATTGAGTTTGCACGATTCATCCTTCAAGGAAGAAAAGTTTTTCCTTCCTGTAGAATGCCCAGAAAGAACACGGAAGGAACGACAGATTTAAAAAGTTGCAGTGGACGTAGGTGAGAGCCTGATACAGTAGAGGATATATACGTGGTTTCAAAGCATCTCCTTGCAGATTAATCACAATAGTAACTTTGTAGTAGAGAAATCTGGTGGACACCCCCTTAACCAAATGACCAAGTTATCATCACCGATATTAGGACAATCACCACTTTGATATGAAACACCGATGACTCAATACCACTCACACAGAATTCCTGCCAAAATGTAGACCCTGAATCTATTCACAAGGAAGCATTATATAAATCCGAACTGCAGGGTGTTCTAAAAAGTACCTGAAACGTTCTCTTCAATAATCCCAAAGTTAAGAAAGACAAGCAATCTTTTCCAACTTCTGTGGACAAAATGTATTCACAAGTTAGATCTTAGACTGGGAAAAACAGCAATAAGGTACTAATATACCTTATCATAAGGTACTAATATACCTATATACCTGGGACAATTGGTAAAATTGGAATGTGGGTGTGGACAAGATATATTGCATTCATCTTAATTCTCTTGGCTTGGATCATTAGACTGGTTATATAAGAGAATGTCCTTGTTCTTAGATGAACACAGTGAAGTACTTAGGGGTAAAGGGATGCAATAGTTCCACCTTAAATGGTTCCAAAAAAGTTACATGCATACATTAATATATACACATATAAGGTGATGATAAAATACAGAAGGCAAAATGTAAATAAATATTTTGGATATAAGGGAGACTAAGATACTATTCTTATAAGTTTTTAAATTCCTTGGGTAGAATACAAAATATAGAAACAAGCTGGGTATGGTGGTGCACACATGTAATCCCAGCACTTGGGAGGTTGAGACAGGAGGATCAGAGACTCAAGGCCAGCCTCGACAACTTAGTAAAACCCTAAGCAATTTAGCAAGGCCTGTTTCAAAACAAAAAATAAATAAAAAGGAGCTGAGCATGGTGGCACATACCAGTGATCCTAGTACTTGGAAGGCTGAGATAGGAGAATTGTAGGTTCGAAGCCAGACTCAGCAACTTAGGCCATCAGCAACTTAGTGAGATCTTTAAAAAAAATACAAAATAAAATAAGGCTGGGCATGGTGGGGCATGCCTGTAATCCCAGTACTTGGGATGCTGAGACAGGAGGATCTCAGATTCAAAGATAGCTTCGGCAAGTAGCAAAACTCTGTTTTGAAACAACAAAAAGATAAAAAGGACTAGGGTATAGCTCAGAGGTAGAATGCCCCTGGGTTCAATTCCCAGTACAAAATAAATGAACGAATGAATGAATAAATAAATAAATAAATAAATAAATAAATAAATAAATAAATAAATAAATACACACACACACACAACAGGGCCGGGCATGGTATGGCACACCTGTAATCCTAATACTTGGGAGGCTGAGACAAGAGGATCACATCCTTGAGGCCAGCCTCAGCAACCTAGTGAGACTGTTTTACTACACTTGATCTTAGCCCAAAGGCCAAGAAGCAATGAGACTCTGTTTTAAATGAAAAATAAAAAGGGGTGGGAGTATAGCTCAGAGGTAGAATGCCCCTGAGTTCAATCCTTGGTGCACCCTCAAAAAATAAAGTATGTAAACAGATGGCTAAAATGATGCCACCCCATGACTGCCAGCCATGGCCATCAAGGGCTCCACAGCCACAGTGAAAACTGGGACTCGAGGTCAGCCCTGTGGGAGGTGCAGCCTCAGCCTGCAGTTCTGCCTCATCTGCATCAATGCTCCCATTCTGGCCACAAAGGATCCTCAGCTTTCCCAACAGGCCATGTTTTCTGATGTCTCCAAGCCTGCTCATGTGGGTACCGTCCCCTCGGAAGGGTCACTCTGGCTCATCTTTTGAGCATCAGCTCAGTGTCACCACCCCCTACCCAGCTGGCAGGGCCCCTTCTCCTGGGCTCTCATGGCACTTGTACCCCATGGCTCCTTCCCCCAGGTTTCCATGGCACCTCATTAGCACTTACCCCATGCCATGATAACTACATGTTCTATTAGCACTTACCACATGCTGTGAGTGCTACACGTTCATGCAGCTGCCTACCCCCACCAGGTGGTAGCTCCTGCAAAGCAATGTCCAGATCTTAATGACTGACCACAGTTGGTACAGAATCACACTCCCAAGAGAATAAAAGGGCTCCCATCCCTCCCTGACCACAGGAACAGTGCAGCTTCTCTCTAACCCTGGAGGAAGACCACCTTCAGAGGAAAGGCCTAGGAATGTGGCACTCCCTTCTTTCTTAGAAACCTACACAAGAGCCGAGAGTGGTGGCCCACACTTGTAATCCTGGTACCCGAGAGGCTGAGACAAGAGGATCACAGGTTTGTGGCCAGCCTTAGCTACTTAGGCCCTCCACAACTTAGTGAGACCCTGTTTCAAAATAAAGAAAAAGAGGGCCGGGGGTGTAGCTCAGAGGTAAAATGCCCTTTGGGCTCAATCCCCAGTACAACAAACAACAAAAAGAAACCTACATAAATACAGCAGGCAAAGGTCACAAAATCTGAAGTGACTGAATCTTACATGCTTATGTAGAAAAGACAGAGGGAGCATGCATCAACAAAAAGAAACATGTGAGGGCCATGGATTTACAAAAACAGTGTCAGGAAGACTAATGCTACATGAGTTGAGGCTTCCCCAAAATGGTCAAGACAACTAAAAGGGATTTAAAAAGTTATTTTTGGTGTATGAATAAGAACAAGGAAGGGCTAGGCTAGCTTTATGCCTCTGAATTCCCTGGGAAGGAAAAATGCTTTTTGGCTCAAAAAGAGAAGAAAGGGAAAAGTAGATAAGAATATGAGGAAGGGAGTGAAGCCAGCATGGGCCAGGAGATTTTTAAGAAATCCTAAATTCCAGTTTCCCACTGATGTGTTTCTCGACAGCTGCCAGTGATCCCAGAGCAGAAGGCACCAACAGGCAGAAAGAGCACGCATCATTCCCAGCTTTCTTTCTGTCCACCCAGTTCAAGAACAGCCTCGGAGAGGATTCCTGAGTGTGTCAACAGAGGACCCACAGAAGCCAGGTTCCACGGAAGACCAGCAACCAGCCATCATCCTACCAAATCTCACTGCTGTGTGTCATGTGGTCGGCGAACCAGCAGATGGGGAGAGACCACGGCTGACCAGTCGCAGACCAAAGGCTGCCAAGCCAAATCTGCCACGGCCCTCTTTTAATTGGCCAACCCAGTGCTAATGTTTTTGTTTGTTTTGCCAACATCCAGAAATCAAACTGTACACACAACCCGGGCTTTTCTTGATGGCCCGCCCTTCTACCTATGACAGAGCACGGCTACTGCCTCACAGACTGGAACTGCTCCAACTCACCCCAGCCGTGCCACTCCGCATCGCCTTCTCGAAACCAAGGCCAGAGGTCAGGGATTGCTTACTAATTGCCTGAATTAATTATCACTCCATTCACTTATGTTACCTGCCAAGCCTCTGCAGGCTTTTGAGTCTGCAACTCAGTCTGTAGACGTTCGAATTTCACGTGCTCTGTCACGACCCCTCTGAGGCCAGCTACATAGAATTATAGGCCACATGGACTGGCACCTGGTTAGACAACCACCCTTGGAGTAAGAATGGTGGGAGAGAACATCTAGCGATCAGCCACAGGGCTTAGTTCTCAGAACTTCCCTGTTCAACACATCTATCAGTGATGATAAGACACACTTATTAAACAGGCAGATGTTGAAAATAGGAGGGATAAAGCTATGTAACAGGCTAGAGATTAAAAAATCTAACGGCAAATAGGGTTGTATTCTTAGGCCCCAAACCATGTCTTTGCAAATTAAAGATAGGAGAAGCATATAATAATGGTAGTAGTGTGCATTAAAATGTCTCAGGAATTGGGAGGAGAAGACTGACAGCTAGCCATGGGACATTCAATATGATGTGATGTGGCAGCTTGGAAAGGTCCTAAAACACCAAGTTTTCAAATTTCTTTCATTCATTCATTCATTCATTCATTCATGGTACTAGGGATTGAACCCAGAGGCCTTTTACTTCTGAGCTACACTCTCAGCTCTTTTTTTTTTTTTGTTTTTCTTCTATCTTTCCTTTCTTAAAGCAGGTTGCAATCCCCCCCAACCCTTTGGTGGTGATGGGGATGGAACTCATGGGCATTCTACCTCTGAGGTACAACCTCAGCCCTGTTTTATTTTTTTGTTTGGAAACAGGGTCTTACAACAGTTGCTGAGAGCCTAAGTTGCCAAGGCTGGCTTCAAACCTGTGATCCACCTGTCTCAGCCTCCCAAGTGCTAGGATTAACAGGTGAATGCCATCATGCCCAGCTGCAGGTTGCAATCTTTTAAGTTGATTTCATAGTCTACTAATGGGCCCCTACTTACACAACTGCAATGTGCCCTAAACAAGACCAATAGTATAGACAGTGACAGTGCCGCTCTGCCCAGGCAGCTCCTACCTGAACACAGGCTTCACTTTGGGGTGACATCCTCTAGGGGCACAGAGAAGAGCACTCCAGGCTGAGGTCCCAGCCAACCTACCATTATCTACCAGACACATAGATAGGTGGAGCCCTCTGAGCATCCAGTGACCTGGAGCACTTAAACCTTTCCAGCTGAGATCCTAAACTCCAAAGAACAGAGACAAGGTAACCACGATGTACCATTTTTGAATTCCTAAATCCAAGAGCACAAGAGAATGGTGTTTTATGTCACTACATTGGGTGGGGGGAGTTGTTACTCAACAACAGACCAAACTGCCTAATTCCAAGAACCCCATGAAGCTAAAGATGAAAGGGAAAAAACAGGTCTATAAACAAATGCCCTAAAGGACACTATTGTGAGAACAGGGCATAGCTAGGCTTGTGGGAGCAAGGGGCAGGTATGTATGTGGGTGAATAGGTGTCAGAAAGTTTTTATCTCAAAATGATCTTTGGAATGAGGCTGAAAAGCAGCACAGGTATTTTTGGAAAGGAGAAATTCCAGATGGAAGGAACAGCATATGCAAAGGCACAGAATCACAGACGAGGCCTGGCAGGCTTCAGGACAGGTAAGGCATTCAGTGTCTTTTGTGTGTGTGTGGTACCAAGGACAGAATTCATGGCTTTGCAGATGCTAGGCAAGCACTCTATTGCTGAGCTACATCCCCACCCCTTTCTTAACATTTTGAGACAGGGTCTTGGTAAGTTGCTGAGGCTAGCCTCAAACATGTGATCCTCCTGCCCCAGCCTCTGGAGTAGGTGGGATTACAGGCATGCACCACTGTGCCCAGCTGTTGAATCAATCCTGATTCTCAAGTGGGAGGAAGCAGGTATGTGGGACACAGCAGCAGAGAATGAATATACATTTCAAGAGGGCCATTCAGGCGTCCCTGCAGAGCACAGCTGCAGGAGACAAGGCTGGTGACCCAAAGAGCAGTTAGACTAATGTTGCTGTTCAGGTCTGTGACAGGTAGGGCGTGAACTAAGGTACTGGCAGAGAGACAGGGATGAAACATGGTCATAGAGGCCAATGATTAACTACAGGGGGTAAAACAAGGAACGGAATCAACTCCTTGACCGGTCCTGCCCACCAGAATCTCTGCTTACCATGCACGGCCATGTTCTACGGGGAACTTTTTCTGAGAGTATATGACAAATGACACTGAAAGCTCCTGTGGGACAAGGGTTCCTTCACCCCTTTGGAAGCTAGCAGAAAGTCCCAAGGGAGCGGGCTCACACTCCACACCTTAAGATCTGAGAGGATGACCTGTGGAAATGCCAGGCAGTCAGCAGTCTCTGTGCCATGACTGTACTGTCGTGTTTCCTACACGGAAGAGGTCAGCAAAGGCTGCTTAAAGGCTACCAAGGGATGCCTTTGCCCTGGACCCAGGGACCTAGCAACAGACTAGCACACAGCGGTGCTCCCTCTCTTCCCTCCAGAGAGAGGCCCGAAGGTGCTGGTGCTGCCTGTTCCAGGTACAGACCTCCGGGTCCTCACTGGGACCCTCCCAACTCAACCCCTGTGAGGTAGGCGCTTTGCCTCCAGCGTCACGGAGAGAGCTCAGCCCACCGAAACCATCCAACTTGCCCTGTACTCTCTCACCTAGGGGTAAGCAAGAATTTATCACCAGAAGAGTCAGAAGTTAGAAGTCAGAGCAAGTCAGAGGCAGTAAACACTACTCAGGCAGAGAAAATGTGCTTCTCAGATCCAAAGAGTGCCCTAACCCGTCACTCTCCTCCATGAAGCTCCAATGTGCCTACAGGACTGCCACCTGCAGAAGATACCACCCTCTTCCTCCGGGGGGGCGCCCCAAAACTTGTGCTGGAATCTGACCCTGCGCTGACTTGGTCAGGACTCCCCAGCCCCCACCTGCCTCTTCCTCTATAGCAAACTCCCTTCTTAGGCTCCCAAACCCCCAGACAGCAGCAGGTATGCAACAGCAGCAGCCTGCCCTCCCTACCTGAGGGCTCCAGAGCCCCTCGGATGCTGGGTGAGGCTGGAAAAGCATGGAATTCCACTTCCTGAACACCACATGTGGTCAAGAACACAGGGAGCGGTGCAGAAACCACACCAGTTTCCCAAGTCTTCCCTGAATTTTAGAGTATCAACACATCTTAACCAGATCATCAGTTCTGCGAAGGGAGGACTCAGAACATTATCTGGAAGGAGCAATGTCCTCACTCACCTTATCTTCTCAGTTCCTCTAAGAAAGGCAAGAAAGCTTAGAAGACGAGCACTGTGAGCTGGGCGTGGTGGCGCACGCTTGTAATCCCAGCATTCGGGAGGCTGAGACCAGAGGATCCGGGTTCGCAGCCAGCCTCAGCTACCTAGTGAGGCGGTCCGCAACTTAGTGAGACTCGGTTTCAAAATAAAGAATAAAAAATAGGGCTGGGGGTATAGCTCGGAGGTAGAATGCCCCTGAGTTCAATCCCCAGTACCACAAAAAAGAAAAAAAAAAAAAAATAAGACGAGCACTGTTAGAGGGCCAACTTGGTCCTCTGCAGTGACATACCCTGTTAAAAAACATGTGTCCAAGGTGTTTGCAAGCAGAACGAAGAAGCCCATCCACCACAGTAGAATCTCCAAAAGTGAACGCTCATGGGGCTCCAAGACAGCGGTGGCCGCTTACACCTGCCGGCCAGCTAGTCAATCACTCCTGGTGTCTTTTCAGCCACATGCACCACCAGCTCCACTCCTGTTTGAAGACTTGAATCTTCCAGCCTCACCCTCTTCCTTGGTCCTCCCACACCCTCCAACAGCAGGTTGTATTTATGGCATGTTGTCTAGAGTGGATCAATTATTCATCTCTTAAGAGGATCCTCCCCCTCCTGGGATTTACTGATGAAACCAATCTGTGAGTGGAGAGACTTTTAGGGGTCCCCTGCAGAGGATGTGCACATCTGCCCGTTGTTGCAGGAGAGAGTGTGATGTGTCGCATGCATGCACCCTCCACATCAAAGCTGGCCCTCCCTGCAGACAGCAAACCCAAGAGGGTTATGTCTGACTTCTTGAAACCATCACATGTTGGCAGAGGGTGTTCTTGTGTGAGGTGGGGGAGGAAGTGGTTCTTGTGGTTACCATATACATATCAGTAAAACATTTTAAAGTCTAATGTTTTTCCTACTACAAGATGGACGAACACAGCAGCTTGTTCAGTGGCTGGGGGTGATGCTCAGGAAAATGCTGAAATGGGCCTAATTCCTTAAGGTTACCCTATCTGGCAAAAACATAGGACTGTGCCTGTTCATGCCCTCTGATTTAATAGCAATTAATGCGGCTCTGAGGAAGAGAGGAAGCACCAGGAAAAATCTACATAACTTTGATCAAATGTCCTTATGACAGGTGGATTATCTGCTAACCATTCCACGCATTTAATTGTCAAACTTCTAGAAAGTAGGAAGCATAAAGACCCTAAACCCAGAGACGGTAAGTAACATTCCCAAGACCACACAGCTATCTACAAGAGCACACCCACTTTTAATTTGGTGCTTAATGCAAAAAATAGACCCTTCCTCCCCCCCCCAAAAAAAAGAAGAAATGAAAAAGTTACAGGTGCCAAAGAATTCCTTGAAGTAGTAATTGTGGATTACTAGAGAAAATGAGGAATAAACATACTCAGCTTCATTAATAATCAGAGAAATACAAAGTAAGACTGCAGATTTCATTTTATACCCATGATATAGAACTTAAAAGGAAGAATGTGCTGGGCATGGTGGCACTCACCTGTAATCCCAGTACGTGGGAGGCTGGGACAGGAGGATCGTAAGTTTGAGGCCAGCCTCAGCAACTTAGCAAGACTGTCTCAAAATAAAAAATGAGAAGGACTGGGGATGTAGCAGAGGTACAGTGCCTCTGGATTCAATCCTCAGTTACCCTCCCCCCCCCCGCCCACACGCAAAGGAAGAACATTTCATTAGACTCTTACTTCCACCACTTTAGCTGTGTGACCTTAAGCAAGTTAATCTCTGTGTCTCCATTTCCTCATTTATAAGTTGGGAAGTTGTTATGACGATTAAACAAATATACAAAAAGTACTCATAATAGCACCAGATACATAGAAAGCACCATGAGAGGGAATTTTAGTTCAATACCAAGTGCCAGTATAGTTTTGTTTGTTTTAGTCCTGGGGATGGAACCCAGGGGCATTCTACCTCCAAGCTATACCCCCAGTCCTTTTTTATTCTTTATTTTGAAACAGGGTTTCATTAAGTTGCAGAGGGCCTCACTAAGTAGCTGAGGCTGGCCGTGAACGTGGGATCCTCCTGTCTCAGCCTCCCAAATACTGGGATTTCAAGTGTGCACCACCACGCCCGGCTGCCAGTACAGTTTAAAAGTGACTTTTCCTTATAGATCAGTGGCAAGAAGGCACTGTACAGACATTTTGGGAAGGTTTATGACACTGTGTTTAATGTTGGCCACACATATGTCTTATAGTCCTACAGATTCCACTTATCGAGAGCCTTTGTACAACTGCATCAGGAGAGATGTACACAAATTGTTCCTAACAGCATTACTCATTCACAACAAAGTGTGGAAGTATTCCAAGTGCTCACCAAACAAAGAATGGACAACAGGATATTAACGGCAATGGGGATAAATGAACGACAGGACCATGAATGAATTTCAGAATTTAGTGAGTTAAAAAAAAAAAAAAAGCAAGCTTCGAAAGACTACATATGTTCTGATGATTCTAGGAACCTCCAATAAAATTAAATATATAAAAATATGAACACAAAAAGAAAACTACAAAAAGCTAAGGAAAAATCAACACAAAATTCAAGGTTGGCCCTAGAGGTGAAGAAGTGAATGGACAGGGTATGGGGGGAGATGCTGGCAAAAAACACTAGTGTAGTTTCTGTGATGTTGTCAATGTTCTAGTGAGCTTGAGTGTCTTTACTGTTACATTCTATCTACTTTTAACATATATACAGCACTAGGTTTAGTATGTTTATGTACATATAAAATTTTATTTCATCAGTAAATATACAACTGCTTAAAATGATAAAGAATAGGAATATATGAAAGAAAATAGGGAAGCTGGGCATGGTGATGCACACCTGTAATCCCAGTACTAGGGAGGCTGAAACAGAATGGCAGGTTCAAGACCAGTCTCAGCAATTTAGCAAGACTCTCAGCAACTTAGAGATACCCTGTTTCAAAATAAAAGGGGTTGGGGGTATAAGCTTGGAGGCAGAATGTCCCTGGGTTCAATCCCTAGTACCAAAACTAACAAACACAACTAAAAAGCTACACACATTAGGGAAATGTGTTAAATGAAAAAAAAAAAAAAAAAGCCAGATTGTAGTGTTGCACACCTGTAATCCCACTACTTGGGAGGCCAAGACAGGAGAATCACAAGTTCAAGGCCAGTCTCAGCAACTTAGTGAGACCCTCGGCAATTTAGTGAACACGTTTCAAAATAAAAAGGGCCAGGGGTGTAGCTTGGAGGCAGAATGCCACTGGGTTCAATCCCCAGTATACAAACGTGCCTACGCACACACACAAACACTCGAGGCAAACCCATGGAAACGAGAAGAGTGCTTAGTTCTAGGTGGCAGAGAATGGGTATATTTTCTTGTTCAAAGTTGCCAAGTTCTAATGTACTTCATCTATTTATAGAGGAGAAGTTTTAGAGCACCTACAACACAACTGAAACTCTGTGCAAACTGCATGCCTGTGAACAAGCCCAGGAGGGAAATTCTGGGGTAGGAATCTGTGGGCCAGTTTTCCCCCTATTTCTGATGCTAGAGAGTTGTTTGCTTTACAAGGTGCAGAGGAAGATCACACAAAATAAGAAAACTGAGAAAATGCCTAAATACCGAGGGACACTCTGGAAAGATTCGGTCTGGCTGCGGTGGGTACGCAGCCTGAAATTCCCCACCCATTAAGCGGATCTCTGCAACGTGCTGTGCTGAGACTGCAATTCCAAACTCAGGCCCAGACACTCTGACCCGCTAGAACGGCCCCCTCCCAGTTCACCGCCCAAAGCAGCCCGTGGCAGGACAGGCAGCGCGCTCTGCAAGGTCCCTCCGTCCGCCTCTGGATCTGCAGCTCGGGAGCAGGATCCAGCTCTCCTGACGGAAGCCCCCGTCTCAGGCAGCCGGTGGCGGCCGGCCCCAGGCCAGCGGAGAGGAAATCGAGCCCGACCACATCTGAGGCCTGGCAAACTGCAGCACTGGCTGCCTCCGTGGCCGCCAGCACACAAGAACCAGGTCATGACGCGCAGGCGGCTGCTCGGCCAGATCCCGGACTCCCCAGCACGCGCGGGTGCACACC